>CARXXK010001039.1:0-73860 GCA_949089665.1 Macrosiphum euphorbiae
ATATAACTTCAAAACGAACGAATGAAATTGAATTGGAACGGATCGTAATAGCTATACTGACTGGTTATTTTACACTAAGCAACCCGAGGGTTATCATTAAGTAGCAGATGTTCTAGTATTTTGCATATTTTTTGAATGACCGATAAGCGAGTTTAAAATTTGTACTAACCATTTATATTTATTTATTTTATTTATTTATGTATAATAAACGGGTATTAAACCCTTTAGCAATTAGAAAAAATATAAGTACAGTTTAGCTTATCTTATAACATAATTTGGACATAATAATGATGTAAAATTATTTGTACCAATGGAAATAGTTAACAGCCAAAAAAGAATAAATATATAGTACAGTAAAAATCATAAATTAACGATAAATGGTTACACCAAAAAAAAAAAAATTTAATAAGAATAAAATAATAAAAATAATATTTAAACAAGAGAATTTAAATTTAAAGCAAGATAAACATTTTGTCTGAATACAAAACGCGACATACCAAAAAAATCAACATGATCCATTATACTGTTAGCCAAAGACAGAGCTCTGGGGGAAAAACGAGGTGGAAGTATAATTATTTTTGGAAAGAGAAACATGAAAAAAGTTAGATTTTCTTAATACGTGAGTTTGTACATTAGGACCAATGTGAAATAATAATTCCGGAGAATAAATAAGACCATTTAATAAGTCATATAAGAACATAATATCCGCAACATTTCTATTCAAATCACAAGACGCGATCCCCAATTGGGAAATTTGCAATTTATATAATTCTCTCGAGATTGGTATATTTAATTTAAAGCATAATAGTTTTAGAAACTTATACTGAACATTTTCAATTAGACTGGTATAAGAAAAATAATGTGAAGACCAGACATATGATCCAAATTCAAGATGAGACCTAACCAGGGAAAAATATAAAGTTTTTAAGGCATTGGTATTTTTAAAATTTATCGTGCTCCTATTAATAAAACCAAGCATCTTAAAAGCTTTTTTAATAAAGGTGTTAATATGGATGGAAAAATCCATATTAAAATTAAAGATAATCCCTAAGTCTCTGATGGAAGAAACTCTTGTAACTATAAAACTATCAATCAAATAATTATAGGTGATTATATTATTTATTCTAGAAAATGTAATCACGCCACACTTGTTTATATTTAATGGAAGGTGATTAACACGACTCCATTCAACAAATTTATCTAAATTTGACTGAAACTTTAATGCATCATTTGGTGATTTTATATTCGAAAAATAACATTTTATTAGCATAATTTTGCATACTCAGACAATTTAGTAGCCCCATTAATTATTCTGTAAAACATTTTTGTTTAAGATTTAGATTGTATAAATTCATTTAAACGTCTCGTTGAATTTATTCTAATAAATTCGTAATGGCTGTTACATTTGTATGTTTTTTTACTTTGACAATATTATTAAGAGTGCATTTCACAATGAAATATATTTTTTCACGGTTCTTTTGCACGGCCATCAAAAAATGAATGTCAAACACTCGTCCATTATATATTTTATAAACATAAAAAAAATCAATGGGCGTACTTGATCTGTAAATGAACATAATATAATGTCAAATACAAACAAATCAGTATACGGTTAAAATGTTTTATCAAAGTGAAATAAAAATGTTTAGCATAAAAATGCGATACGATAAAGCATGGGTTCTCAACCTTTGAGGTCCACGCCCCCTTTCAAACTATTTTATATGTTCACGCCTCCCCCTCTCACTAGTATAATATTGATATATGCATAACATTTATATGTTAACTATACTTTAATGTTGGTTATTGGATTAATATGAATACAACTTCAATGACGTTTTTTTTAATATTAAATGAATTTATTTGCACAAAAAAAAAATATTATTATTATTTAAAATTAATATTAAGTATAATTAAATATAAAATTAATGAGAGGGTTGGCCCTGTTTATTTTTAATAAATTTTTTTATGTTTGGCGACATCTGTGATAATGCGCACCTCAAATCACTCTTCACGTTCAATCGTGCTCGATATTTCGATTTTATATAAGCAAGCACCGAAAAGCCAGACTCGCAGAGGTAGGTGGAAGAAAACTGAACCAATAACTTCGCAGCTTCACTGGCAACTTCCGGATATATAGAAAGATAACACAGCCAAAAATCTTCAACAGTCTTATTTTTAAAGTCTTCTTTTGCTTGTGAATCATTCTTAAGGTCGATGGTTTGCTCTTGAAGATAATCTGGAAGTATGTCCACATCAATTTTGAATGGATCTAATACTAATTTAAATTGCCAGTTCTCTGTAGAAATATCAGGAAAATACTTTGATAGTTGGTCTTTTAAAGATACCAGATGTGCTGAAATCAATTCCTTAAACTCATTCTCGATATTTAATATGTGATTTTCGGTATCATCAAGAAGTTCATTAAGCCGTGGAAAAGATGAGAAATTAGGTTTGGTCGCACAAAGACGGCGTTGCCACAATGATATTTTTTCTAAAAAAGCTTGAATTGTATCGTACGACTTCAGAATATTTGTATGTCCTTGTTCTTATCGCGTCGAGTGGCGGTTTTTCGCCGAAACAATGCTTCTATTAATACCGTAATTGTTATACGATAAAATCGTAATAATCGCTCAGTGTATAATGTATACCTACTGATCGACTGCGGAGGCGACCAACACCGGCAAGGCACGGCGTAGAAAACGGCAACGTTTTCAATTTTCGTGTTTTTTTCAACATTTTCACGCCCCCCTGAAATTTTGTCACGCCTCCCTAGGGGGGCGAGCCCCCCAGGTTGAGAACCACTGCGATAAAGAATGAATCGACTTTGAAATAAATTATTTTAATTTCAGTTCAAACCTTAAGATCGTGTATAGGTACTCGATTATCTTAGTCATAGACGGTTCGGTTCATCAGTTTTATTTTTTTGAATATGTAAACTGAGATTGTTGAAAAGAACCGGATACAGGATGAGTTGGGCGTAAAAAATGGTACGGCGTATAAAAAGTATTTCCTCCCTTTTATTTATACATAACAATAGAATTTTATTTACTAAGTATCATCGCGGGTACGGGGTAAATAATGAACAGCAGGGAGCAATAAATATTACAAATAAATGATATAAATACGACACCCCGGAAAACTAACGGCATTTAATTGACAAACGTTCAGAGTTATTTCAGATAATCGCATTTTGAAAATGTGATTAATTTGGAAATAAGTTTTTTTAGATTCTGAGTGGAACGATGAATGTATTGATTTTACAATGATGTGTATTTTTTTATTTTTTTATTTTTTTATTTTTTAATTTTTAATTTTTAATTTTTGTGTCTGTGTACACAATAAGTAGTTGAAATAATGCTTCGATTTTCGACTTCAGTATCTTGTTCGATTGGAAAGTGAATATCGTTGGTGCATTGAGGAGGTCGGGAAAAACAACATAAAAATTAAAGAAAAACGGGAATTTTTACTCGAAATCGGTTTTCCAAAAAATCGATTTTGGTTTTTTGGTGTAACTCTAAAAGAAATGAACGTATATACATGAAATTTTCACTGGTTGTTTATATTTGAAAATATATACGATAATATTTTCAAAATATTTTGATTTATTTTGAACTGTTTAGGGACATTTTCATTTTCCATTTTTTTTTTAGTTTTTTTTCTAAAAATATCAATTAAATTTTATGTGTTGGATGCGAAAGCTTGAAAATTTAATAGAAGGCTCCTAGTATATTGTTTCAAATGCAGATGAAAAATATTAAAAATCGTTAGTCACAGTTTTTTTTTATAAGCATTTAAAGTTCAAAAATTGACAAAATATGGAAAAATCACGAAAATTAGCAAATTATTTTAAGTTAAGAATTCGTAAAAATTTTTCTTTTTAAATCTAAGATTTGAAAATGTAATACAAGATTACTCATAAGTTTGTCTACCTTTATCAATAAAAAAATCTCTACCGGACAGTCAAATTACATTTTTATGAGCGTTTGAAATTCAAATTTTTACAACATTGGATATTCACTCGATTTCTCGTGTAGCGATTTCCTTATTTTGTTGTAATTTCAAAAACAAATAACTGTAGATACATGCAAATTTCACTGAATATTTAAATTAGCATTTCCTATACTCCATACAATTTTGAAAATATTTTGACTCTTTTTGAGCTATTTACGGACATTTACCGCTTTCAATTTTTTTTAGTTTTTTTTTCTATCTATATCAATAAAGTTTTATCTGTTGGGCCAAAGAGTGTAAAAATGTAATACAAGGCTCCTGATATATTGTTACAATATCAGTTGAAAAAAATTAAAAATACATAGTCACAGTTTTTTTTTATAAGCATTTAAAGATCAAATGTTGACAAAATTTATCAAAATCTCGAAAATTATCAATCATTGTAATTAATAAATTATATAATGTTCAGTTTTTATAGCTAAGGATTGCGAATTTAAAACAAAGGTTCTCATACATAGTTCATTCTGTCACCAAAAGATCTAAAAAATATATGAACACAGTTTATTTTTATAGTCATTTGAAGTTCAAATTTGGACGAAATTACAAATTAAAAAACCTAGAATAACTATTTTAGTTATTTTGTTGTGATTGAATAATGTTATTCGTGAGTACTTGAAACTTCTAAAGTGTACTATTACATATCTATGATAGTATCACGGTTTTTGTTGATGTATAACTCGTTATAAGTACCTAATGGATATTGTGATATGATTAATTTGGAATTTATTATAGGTACCTATTATAGGTCAAATTTTTGTTTAGTACCATAGATATGTATATAATATGTCTTATACCTAGACTGACATACCGTCTCCGCTCAGAATCGTTTTTCTTATACAATGTCAATATCGTTGAATTCAAATTTAATATCATCCATTATACATTGACCCACTTGTTACCTACTGCAGTACAGCAGAGATTATATAAATGTTGATAAAATGTAGTTATGCAAGGTCAAAATATTTGAAAATGTAATACAATATTTTTAATATACCATTTAATAAAATATATCGATAATAAACTGTCACAATATAATATATAATATATTATAAGTGTTAAAAGTTCAATTTTTTTTAACATAATTCATTAAAATCGTGAACATTTGCAAATTATCGTCACTGCAGCATCCACCGAATAGATTTCTTATTTTGAACAGAATATAATTTCAAATTTGTACTTTGTACTACATTAGGTGCCTTAAAAATGTTGCTAATGATCGCCGGTAGGTGTGAATGTGTGATACTCCTAGATTGCAGCTACCATTTGAAATACCAACTGAGTCGATCAGATAAAAGATCTTATAGAGTCAGTTTGATATGATTTATGTAATGTATACAAGAGTCAAGAACACAGGATGTTAGATTTTTATTAAGTAAATACTGGAATTGGATTAAAGGAAAAGGTGGGTAAACATAATTCAGTAAACATTATACCTTCAGCGACAGTTTTTAATTTTTATCAATATAAAATGTCAAAATTACAGGCAATATTAGTCCAGAATATCGATATTTCAATGATACTCAAGACAAATAGTTTTATATGCTTTTAGTACATAAAGAAAAAATTATTTTAGCAGTCTTCAGTGGTTTTATTCAGTTGCTTATCATTTATTTCGAATACAATAGAATATCCTAATGATTCTGCGTTCAGAAATTATTCAAAATTAAACATTGGTCAAGGAGTAAAAAGAAAATATTTGTATTCAAATCTGTAGTAATTAATTTTCCGATATATCTATCAATCTATAGTCTACACCATTACATAGCGGCTAACACATACTGTTTTTTAAATATGCTTTCAGAGGTTTCAAAATGTAAAGGGAATTCGATAGGGGCCGTTTTTAAGGAGTTCAGTAAAGGCAATTTCTATGTGATTCATATTAGTATGAGTGATATACCTATAATATTATGTACCGTGGTTGAGATAAATAAATTGCTCATGCACGTGCATAACATTGTACATATTTTGTAAATTTGTACGTCGCGTTAATAGCGTTTGTAAATTACACAAAATATATTAATTATTTTGTTTTTATTGATAAAAGTCTCAATATTTTTCCAATCATATTAACTAACCTTCCGATAAAATTTCTGAAAACATAATATTTGAATGTGTCATAAAAATTAATCGAAAACAACTTTCTGACATCTTCAAATCAATTATTCAACCACAATATTACAATTTATTAAAAATTAAAAAATTTAATTTTGAAGGGTTAAGGAGTTCAGTTTTAAAAAGTGTCAAAGTAGTCTTCAAAGTTCAGATAAATTTCATGATGAATTTAAAAATGTTTTCAGAAGTTTCATCCTACGACTGTACCGATATCCGGTACGGAGTATCCGGTTCGAATACTTATGAAAAATAATATTCCGAATTAAGTATTTGAAATACTTCAAAAATATTCCAAATTATTTCAAAATATTTTTTAATTTTTGTTTTAACTATTAAACCAATGAAACTTTTCTTCAGAAAAATTTGCCAACATAATATATAGTTTAATAATTCTAAATATAATCTAATTTAAGTTGTTGATACTTGATTTAACATTTTTAAATGTGTATAATATTGTAAAAATGTCCAGAAAAACAAGAAAACAATTATTATTATAAATAGGTAATGAGTATTTTTTTATACGAACAAAGTACATTAAAAAATATTCTAAATTGTTATTCAGAATATTTACTGTTGGAAAAAGTATTTTAAAAGTATTCTAAAAGTACTTAAAAAGTATTCCGAGTACAGTGTTTGGAATACTTTATTCAGAATAGTGAATACTACCCAAGACTGACTTTTGATTTTATTAGTTTATGTTCGCCGTGTGGTGGTGGAGCGGAACGGAATAAACACCTATTTTTGCTAATGTTTGTATTTTGAGCAGCAACTAATATTATTTTATACTTTGGGTAAAATACTAAATATTGTTGAATGTAACTATAAATTATTATTTATACTTTATTATTAAATTTCGAATAGTTCAATTTTTAGTCATTAATGTACCTACATTAATCAACCTACATTGGACATTGGCACGTCGTCGCCGATAAGACATTAAAAAAAATATTGAATCAAGTGCACAGCTAAAATACACATTTTATGCTTTATTTGGAAAGAGTTATAAATTAATTTTTTGTTATAACGTGATGCAATCTGGTACTATTAGCAAAGTCATTCTGGATTAACAGGAAAGAGATATAAGTGTACTTATCTCAGAGTTGATTATTACGAAATTCAAATAATGTCACTTGTACCAGTTGTACCCCTTGTGTTGTGGAATTAATCCTGTGCCACAATGTATAATTATTATCTTCTCTACATCGTGTTCTGTGTATATACTCATAGATGGATCATGTAGGGCCGGTGTGCCGAATTTTGATTTTTTTTTCTTACGAAATATGAAATTTTTATATTGATAAATAACTAACTAAAAAAAAAAAAAAAAAATCAATTTTATGTTATTATTATATGTTACTAGATGATATCCAGTGCACTTCGTTGCCCGTTAAATGTATCAACTCTGTCTTAACTTTTCCGTTGCCCTGAATACAAGTTCTGATTCGCAGCAGTACATTATCATTTAGGCAATCTACTTGTGGTAGATCACGGACTCCGTGCTGTTTGTAAGTAAGTGTATGATTTAACTCTAAAGTATCAAAGTTATACCAAGTTTGTCGTTTTTACTTAATTCCACCTACGGTCGATTAATATCATCAATTTATACAAAATCCAATCCTTACCTAACCGTACTAAAATCCGATGAAGAAAAAAAAAAACAAATTTAACCCTTTGTAAATTAATCCATCTTCTTGCCAGAGGTCTAATCTACCAACATAAATAATGTATATATATATTTAACTATATAAATACACGGACTATAACTATACAGACTAAACTCTAAACTCACCCTATAAAAACAAACACGTCAGCATATATATTAGTAAACAGGTTTATTTTATGCACAAAAATACAAATTTTTCAACAGAACATAGCCATAACCGAGCAAGGCCGGACGGAAAGGCCACGTCAAGTCGTCAACGTACTACACTACTACCGTATATACCGGTAACAGAAGATAAAAAAATAGTCATAAGAATCCGACAATTATAAGGGCCTGACAGTTTTTTTTTTTACTATTACTCGTCGTTAGACATTAAATATATTATGATAAGTAGGTAGTTGAAAATTGATCGTTGTGTAATGTGTTGTTATTAATTGCTACTGTTTCTCTAAACATTTTCAATAACTTAGCTTTTTTATAGTGTTATATGACCCCATTTTCATCAAAATGGTTAAGGGGATTGGAAGCGGCGATTTTCTGTCTTTGTCTAACACACGTGTAACATAGGATTATAGACGTGCTCTATTTCCAACGTACCGATTAATCTAGTGAAGCGATAAGAATTCTGAAAACAGATTTGAATTTGTCGTCAAGTCTACTTGAGATCGACTTTCCCACATTTTTGATATTATCCCCCAAAAATCTTATAAATGATATATTAAAAATAGTAATTAAAAAATTGCCATATTTAAATTTTTGGAGAAGTTTTAATCAAAATATCAAAAATGTGGGAAAGTCGATCTCAAGTAGACTTGACGACAAATTCAAATCTGTTTTCAGAATTCTTATCGCTTCACTAGATTAATCGGTACGTTGGAAATAGAACACGTCTATAATCCTATGTTGCACGTGTGTTAGACAAAGACAGAAAATCGCCGCTTCCAATCCCCTAAACTACACCTATTATGAATTTAGTTTTTCAGGACTTAAAAATGATTATAGTCTTATTTTAGTGAGACTTTAATAACTCATAATAACATTGTGACGGTAATTTGAAAACCTACATTATAAGGCCTTTTATACTACATTATAAATACCTTTATAATACCTTTAAAGGTAACGGTCCTTAAAGGACGGTTTACGGGTCGGAACCCGACGCGGTACGCTTATCAACTATACTCTATTTACCGAGAGTTGACCCACTCCGCGCATGCATACTGAGCCGCCGGAACATTCATGATTCATACCCCCCGAGTAGGAGACCGCGGCGGTCTGTAATTGGTCGTCGATCACCACCAGCGCTGAAACGAGCGGTGGCATGCGCAGCCGCGACCGGTTTTCGTCGGGCGAGTGGGTCAACTCTCGGTAAATAGAGTATATTATAAGTAACGACTAATGTTCAAACGCCGCCGTTGGTAGATTGCTATAGTTGGTAGGTTGGTCAATTGCTCCAAAGTACACCATAACGCCGAATTGTCACCGTTGTAGTGATCCCTCACTAACGCTTATATTTTGAGTTTGTCGACGTTGATGATTGAGTAGGAGAAAAGGTTGCAGAGTTACAAGTTACAACGTTATAATTTAAGTAATTTATTTTAAAGTTAATAATAATATAATGGTATTACATTTGAATATAGAAATTTGAGGACAGAGCGATAAGCGTCTGCCCGAGAGATTAGTGGTTAATACTAAGTACTTACAAGTATGTACGTCGTACTAGCACTGAACTAATTCTAATTTAGATACAGACGGAGACTCGTATATATACAAAGCAGTGGCGTACACAGCTATTTTCAATGGGGGGGGGGCTTACATATAAAAAAATTATATACATATATATATAATACATTGATGAATCAAAACGATGTACCTATAGTAATTATTTTGTAATTAATGAGTAATCGGCTCATTAGCAATGACTTAAGGTGAAATTAAAAATATTTTTACAATTCTCGATTATTATTTAAAAAATATATACCTATTACCTACAGGTAATTATTTAGTATAACTACAAAGTTACACGCGTACATACAATATGTATATAATAATATATTATATACAATTCAATAAAAGATAGGTATAAAGAGAAATTTATTTTTACCATATTAATCATTTTTTTGTACCTAGGTCCTAGGATTGATAATATAATGTATTAAATATACCTGGTTCCTCCGAGTTAATTGTATCATAAATTAGTGAGTTAGAAAAATATTCGTTTATTCTTTTCATTTTTATTGTTTTATAAAATATTTAAACAGTAAGTACAATTTACTAAACGTCCAAAGCGTCAGGAATTTGATTAAAACTGAGAAATAGATTCTATCAGTAGCGTATCTAGGATTTTTTCAAGGGGGGGGATATAAAAATTTTGTAATGTGTAAAAATAATAATAATAATTAGTAGGTATCATAATCTAGTATAGTTTAATTTCTAAAATCTAAAACTACCTAATACAAACTCTAAAAACAACAACCGATTGGAACTTTTATTAATTATCATTGATCACGGACTTCAGTTAACTTACAACAGTCGTGTCTGGGTATTGTGTTAATATTTAAGTTGAGTACCTTATTCTACCTAAATTAAAATGTATTTTTTTCGTGACGCGTGATCTTTTAATTTGATCAAAATATGACTGGGTTGACAAAAAATAAATGGGTTGTGTGGCTAAAAATATTAAATTAACGCAAACTGCTCAAGAATCGAAAATAATTTCCGGTATGTTTAATAAACAGATAAAACTTGAGGTGATAACTAAGCAATAAAAAAAAATATATTTTTATTTAAGATAATATTAATTTGTAAATATATTGTATACCAATATAAGAGTAATAGAGTATGGACAATAAGTGAGGAATCAGGTAAAATTGATTTATAGATAATGCAGTTGATATATTTTCAAAAAAAAGAAGATATCCTAATAAACTACTAATATTTTCGTTTATCAATATAAATATAGCCGTATAATAGTTTGCAGACATTTAACTGATATATGTATACAATAGTTTTTTTTTTTAAATGTCTGCTACCTTATATTTAAAAATTATGTTACCTAGTTAATAAAAAGGGTACCATAAACAAATTTAAGCAGATAATATGTAGTTGTGAGCAGTTTTTTTTTACCCATTCATCGGGCTGGTCAAAACCTTTGCCCCCTCTATTGAAAAACGAAATGATGCCACTGGTTGTATGATATTATTGAATTTAATACCATTCATTTTCGTTCATAGGTTAGGTTTTAGGTGAGCTGTTCAATCTTCATACAACTATCAAATAATTGTTTTAATAAAATTAAAAAAACCTTCCCGGGGGGGGGGATATGACCCCCATATCACCCCCCGTAGATACGCCACTGGATTCTATACTATAGTATTAGCGATACTGCGATAGCTATTAAGGCATATTATATCGGATTACACGATTGTCGACCCTCATGTTTGTGTTTGAACAAATTTACCAATAATTTCATTAATTTGTAACAAGTTATCAATAATATCTACAATATATTATAACAACAAACTGGGTTGCTTATAACTTATAAGTTATAATATAATGGAGTATAATTTGGAATATAATATTTTTTTAAATTGTCATCATTTTTATTATGCATTTTTACGTTATTACGTAAACTGAAAAAATACTAAAGGGGGGGGGGGGGGTTTGAACACCCAAACCCCCCCCCCCCGTGTGTACGCCACTGATACAAAGTCTCCCTAGGTTATTAGGTACACGGTAGAGACTCGGAGGTGGATCAAAGGAATACCGGCGGTATGAAAGGTACCGGCGTAAATGTTAAAAGTTGTCGAATAAACCTTGAGTTGTGAACTGGTTTATTTGGCAATATGTATTATTAGAAATCGTTATCCTCAGGGCGTGGTATAGTCGTTGATCAATATATCATATAGTGCAAAGTCCTTATGATGTATAATTATAGGAAAGCGACTCTGTCGGTTTACTACACCGTCGTCTCATCACCGAGCCCAGCCTGCTGGTCGTCGGAATCGCGTAATCATTATTGTATTATCAATTATCATTATTATCATTATTATTATTGTCGTCAAGCATCGGGTGTATTGATAACACCGTTAGGTACCTTTATTGTCATTAATTTCTGTTGTGTATTCTTATGGCTGGTTAAGGAGACGTCTTTACCAGTCAGTCAGTGGCGTCATTTGGGGGGGGGGCAACTGGGGCATTTTCCCCAGGCTAGTATTTACATCAACCTTAAGTCGGCACATTTACCATCCCTCCCCCCACCACATCAACCACTATAGCACTATGCTATGAGTATCGGAGTGAAAAAAATGTTGAGTCGGAAAAGCAGGGAGAAGTTGCCCTAGTCTAATAAAAACTGAAATGACGCCACTGCAGTCAATACAATATCTTTTATAATATTTGTATTTAATAGAAAATAAATAATTCCGGTATGTGCTTTGCCATACTTCTCCAAAATGTGCGTATAATTAGTGTGGTCGCATAACAATAGGTTTGTATTTACAAGTGTCCAATACGTTGGTGTAGTCAGTGGGCCCGACCACCAATATTGTAGGAGCCTCTTGACTGAACAGGGACTATTATGCATTACTGTGTACTTATGTAATTGAAATTAGTCTAAAAGCATAGTAAAAAAATAATTAATAGTCTATATTAATATAGTACCTACCTACTTAATTAATTTAATATACCTGACCGTACCTGTGCATAACAATTAACAATATTAAAATAATGTATTATTTATGTTCGAAATCATTAGAACAATGCCGTGACAGACATCGCTCCCAAACCGGTCGACATCCATCTGCATAACTGTAAGTTGAAAACGTCTATATTTAAAAATTGTTATATTATAATATTTATCTAATCAATTAATTTTCTTTAGCATTCCGGAGGAATGAACGGTACAGTTTGGAAACTTACCAAAGGTATTTGATTGATGTCGATGCGTTGGTGAGCAGTCGTCGCGCATCTTTGTGATGTAAATACGGCAAGTTATTATTGGACCGGGCATAATATTACGTTGAGGAGTTACCTGTTCAAGAACACATTTTCAGATCTGTAGGCCAATAACTCCGTTGCCATTTTTTAATCATTCCTTGTTTTTTATTAAGGTTAAGTTGTAACAGGATTTTAAGGGTTATTGCCTTTCCACTAGCTTCCAGGATTTTATCATACACAAGCCGACAACCCGATGACATACATTATTTTATATTTTGGTCCATCTCATGATGGCTGCGAAGTAACGGTAACTTCACCGTTTATCAGATTGTCCAGTTTGAAAGAGTCGATAACAATTTCGTCCATAAATCTTGACATAGTGCTGAGCCAGCATAATTTTGTCCGGATCAATATCTACAAAAATGACATCCCAATTATTAGAAACTAATAATATAGGTACTTAATATATATTATAATATAATATCAAACCCATTTATACCCAATTATTACATTGCAGTTATTACAATTAAGTAGAAATAATATTTTTAAATAATATTACAGTCGAACAGTCAGCTGTATGAAGTTTCCGCTGCGCCACAAAACGGGCCGAGGCCGGTCGCTGAACATGGGAAGTCCTCAAGTCCGTGTCTTCCCAAGTCTACCCAGCATCGTATTTTAAGGAGAATATTATACGAGTTCGGCCACACTAGCTTGTCTGAAATGCGATTTTATTGGCTGTTGGACCGGTGGATATGCGGTTAACACTTATCAGTTTATCACCTTTTATTAACACTTGATTAATGATTACTTGAACACATCTCGTGGCTCTAATACACTTTTCTTGC
This sequence comes from Macrosiphum euphorbiae, assembly GCA_949089665.1. Taxonomy (NCBI): domain Eukaryota; kingdom Metazoa; phylum Arthropoda; class Insecta; order Hemiptera; family Aphididae; genus Macrosiphum; species Macrosiphum euphorbiae. The sequence continues at coordinate 13,567 of CARXXK010001039.1, forward strand.
AAGTCGTATAACATTTATTAGTACTTATACATAATATTACATATTTGCATGTATCACACTTTATTATATTATATTGTTCTATGATATTATATATTTATACAAATGTAAACAAAGATATATAATCCTATATTATATATGCATATTATTCATGAAAATCTAGTTTGTATAAAATAATTATAATAATATCACATATTATATGTTGTACCAATAAAAAAATATGAATGAAAACAAAAGGTTTATTTAAAATATCTATTCTATTACACCCTGTATATAGTTATTATTAGGGCTCGGATTTATATATATTTATATAACCAAAGTATGTATTTATATACAACAAAAATATGTACATAAATATGTGCTAAAGAATTAAAAATATGTAGGTATTATCAAAAAAAAAAAAAATAATCAATTGCTATCGATTTTTTACAAGCAGTAGGTACAATACAAAACGTGGCCTTCACTTTGTAAATGTTCATTTGAATATTCAGAAACATATTTTATTGCTTTGCAAGTCTTAGACGATTGTACTTTTGGCATAACCTATTGGTAATAAACATGTAAAATATGACGAAAAACGAGGCCACGAAACTTACACTACGATGTCACATTAAAAACTAGTAACTACACACTTATCGCAGTGTTCACTCGTTCGTGTCCAACGTGTTTAAAAATGTGTTAATCGTAATATATTACGATAAGATATCTGATATTTCAATCGATAAAATCGTATCTAGAAATAATTGAAAATATAACAGGTGGAGTTCGACGGTCGTTTGTCACCGAGGAACCCTTATTTAGCCAAGTCTGAAGAAAAGACGCTAAACCAGTAAAATTGACTAAATATGTGAAAACATGTATTTATGACAAAATATGTAAAATCAAATATAGCTCATTTTATCAAAAATCTTGTGAAACGAATTTATCACTTGCCGAATTTAGTTTATCATGTCGCAGAGAAAATATGTATTTACATATAAATCCGAGCCCTAGTTATTATAGTATTACCGAGGATTTTCTTAGCTCTTGAGCCAAAATTGTTGGTGGAAATAAACAATCATCTTCTACGTATAAGTAGGTATGCAATATATAGGTAATAAGAAAATAACCATCCTATAATCTATATTTGGATACATATTATATAGATACAAGTTCAACGAATACATTTTCGATGTCATGTGGTGGTACGAATGGCAACCCGAAAAATAGTCTTAAGGCCAACAGTACTAAAATCTGATAAATAAAAAAAACAAATTTAACCCTTTTTAAATTAGCCAGCTATCTTAAAAAGAAACAATATTTTTTTGTACACATCAAAATATGTTTATTATAAGAAAAGGGCTGAAAATAAGTGAACAATTTAACAATTTGGAATTTAAAATAACTTAAATTTAAAAAAAAAAAATACGACCGACAGGATAGACACAATAAACAAGGGGGGAGGATGCGAGATGGCGATTGGTGTGAAAATGCAGTGTTGCTGGCCACTGGTCACCTCTGCACGTTCTCCGACCTGCCCCGTGAATTGACGAGTGTCGCTATCGTGTTTGCTTGAACGCTTGACGACCTTGCCCAGCCGACTAGTGAGCGATGTCGTGCTCGTATCGACGGTCGACGATCAAGCCAATGGACGGCGAAGACCAAGACGCGGAACGAGCGATGTGAGATTATGTGCTGCGGAACCGGTGTGGACGAGCAAAGACGCCGATGTGGAATTACCGCGGGGCGAAAAGGAAAGAGTCAGCGGACCACAGTGAAGTCCTTGGCTTTCGGTAATTTTCGCCCTGGCGTTGTCCCTTCGGCCGCCACGCGCCGCCAGACCCGGAAACGGTCAAGTTTCTATGAGCCGGCGCCGCTGACGTCCCCGTGTTTCTAGCACGCAAATCTCCGTACCACTCACCCCGTGCCGAAGTCTCCGCCGGTGCCGTCGTACCGAGTCACCATCGCCATCGTACCAAGTCGGTGTAAATTCGAGACGGAATCGTTTCTCTCGCAGGTACGTCTACTAGCCGCCGTGCCGTCGCCGTCTTTTGTCGCGCCGCGTGACCGTAACTGCACCGAGCCACCAGAGGGTCTAGTCATCGCCGACCGAGCGCGAACAGCCAGCGAACCCGTCGCGCCGCGGGTGCAGGTCGGAGAACGTGTGCTGGTGACTTACCGCCGAGTACCGTCCGTGCTCTTTCCCGCATCTACCCTCCATTCCATCGTTGTCTTTCTATCCGTCGTCTTCAACCTGGGGGGCGAGCTGCGGACGTCTCATCATCGGCAGAAGCAGCACAGTCAGCGGAAAAAGCGTCTTAGGCCTTTCCACCTCTTACGAGGCAGATCGCAGATTGCGAGTGCTTCAGCCGCCGGGTCCAACCAACCGACCAGCTCTCCAAAAATATTGAAGACAGCTTCTCCCCCCTGGCAGGCTCGATTATTTCATCCGACACATCGCCTTCTGGACGTAAAATGGAATCGTCCTCTACTTCTGAAGCTTTTGAATTTTCGTCTCCTCGGACCACGTTGTCGTTGCCGACCGGTGCTGTCGCTGGGATCGGAGCGAGCTCCGACTCTGCAGCAAACGACAGCGTGTCGCCGCTCGGCAATCCACAATCGTGCGAGAAGACGGTTTCCTCGACGTCTTTGGCCAACTCCTCTTCGCCTGCGCATCCAAAAGTTCTCACTGGCCTCAAGCGCGTTTATAAAAACAATTTTATTTTATTTGCAAACAATTCCCAACACATTTTCAATTATAAATACAGTAGTAATATTGCTCCCCTCCTATAAGCAAAAGCTTGTGTTGAAGGTGAGAGTTTCTTAAATTAGACATTCAATTTAGTTACAAATAATAACAATACAGTACAATATGAGATTTACTTAATGCAAAATAGAGCGTTAATTTTTTTATGTAAAAAAAGGCGTACCAATGCTGAATTAGTGGCGTCTTATTTATGTTGGCACCCCCATATATTGTCCCTTAATACGGCCCTGGTTACGAGCATAGTACGTGTAACGAGACTGCAAAGGGAATAATGTTTCGTAAGGAGAGTGAGGGGACTTTGATATCTATTTACTTGTGATAGAATAGATTAATGGAACAATTAACAAACAATAATTATTATTATAATATGTTTAAAATCTATTGTTTGTCAATAGCCATATTATTATAATGTGGAAAGAAAAAGAAGCCTGCTGGAAGAAACTGGTCTTGGAATAATTCCTCTCACCGTAAGTCAACTTCAGATAAAATATAAAAATATCAAAAAAGTTGTGCGATAAAAAGTGCTTCGATAAGGTAGATAAGTGTGATCAATATTTCAATTCTGACGGTTCATATTTCTCTTCATTATTGATAATTTTGCTTAATTCAAGACTGGAAGGTCTAAATAACTCTCAATGACATCGAAGAAAAGGTCGAGGATATGATGCAACTGTCTGTTGCCTTTACAATTTGATTGTGACGGTGAAATTGATACCATGCCTTCAACTTACAATTATGCAATTGAAGTAGATGGTAATATCATATTATTAATCATGTCCTGTATTTGCCTCCAGCCTCAAATAATATATGTAACTATACTGATTTATCAGACGATTTTTCAATGATTGATGATAACAATGTTGATTCTTCATACATTGAAACTTTTAAGATCATGTTACATTTAAGGGCCAGTATTACAATCTCCTGTTAAGAGTTATCAAAGTGGAATCAACTATTGTAATACTTGTCCTAATGGTAACAATTTCATTAGTTCATAATTTTTTTTAAATATAATGTAAATATTTTTTTTCTTCAGTTATGCCTAATGAAGTCCAAACTGTCAAAACCCCCACAAATATCACTAAACCACTCTTCACTGAACCAGGTATGTTTACTAAAGTTTTCTTTGATTTCTCGCATGATATTCTACCCATAGATAACGTTTTTAAAAGTTTTTTTAACTGAAACACTTTATACAAGCGTTTGTATGTGTGTATGGTAGAGACACAACCTATAGTAATTGAAAAAAAATTTAAATTTAAATATTAATACTTCATAAGTTGTTATGAAATTAATAATTAGGGCACGGATGCTGTAGTACTAAAAAAAATAGTAAAATTGATTGCAGTATAGCACTAAAAAATACCAAAAATTGCACTTAAAATATTAAAAATTGCACTAAAAAATAACAACGTTTTGTTATAAATGTTTTAAGTTTACTGTTATAAATTATAATCTAAAATTCTAAATAATTCAAAAAAAAATATAATAATTATTATTAATAATAATCAACACTTGATAATATTTAGGAAATAATAAAATAATAACTAAAAAATACTAACTAAAAATATTTTAACAAATACTGGTATTAAAATTATATTAGAAAGCATAAGGATATTGGCAGATAAAGGATATTCAATATTCATACATTCAAATTGTATTGTTAGACACGTTACTCCAGAGTTATGGGCATAATTTCCAACACCTGGAGGATTTTTTGTCCAACAACTACGATGTATTGTATTGAGTGGCATATGAATGGCTCTTATAAAACTTTCTCAACAGCTCTAAGGATAACAAACACATTAATCAAATAACTCTATGAATTTATATTGAAAAACGAGTACTCACTGGTTGATTTATTTTTAAATAAAAAAGACACTGTACGAAATGTAATGAATGTACTTTACAAACAAGATTTCAGTGAATGTAACATGTTGAAAGTACAAACAAAACAAACAAAAAAAGATATCATTAATGTGCTCAATGGCAGATAATTTAACTGTTAAATAGAGCTGGAACTACCAATGTAAGTTGTTAATCTTATACTATTAACATTAAGAGTCCTCTTAACTACTAAACTATTATTTACATTATCTTAACTAATTAATTACATTTATTTAGGACCAAGAAACTACAAGGAAAATGTAAGTACGAAAAGGTCAAAATTAATTTTACAACAAATGGTTTTTATGCAATTTTACCTATTGAGGAAATTATAGAACAAAAACTGATAAATTATGGTTTAAATATTTTGCTCTTGAGTTAAAAAATAATATTGATGTTGTAATGATCCATCAAATACTGTATGAGGCAATTAAACACAAACCAAAAGATTATGTAAATCCAATGTAAAAAAAATATAATATAAAAAATAACAAAAATAATAATATTAATAATAATAATGGAAAATATATTTTTTTTTTTAGATTACAAGTTATTAAATTAAGCGATTTAGTCCGAGATTCAGTACGTTAGTACATAAAAATTATGAAATTATTACATATGAATAGTTTTATAGTAGCTACAGCTTAGAGAAGAGCATGACAAAATAATGACTAATAATAACACAAGTATGTCGTCTTACAGTGCAGAGGTGTTGAATAAAATGATTTCTAATTTAAAACTTTGTGTTAAACAAATTGTCAATTTTTGGAATCATATCCAACCAAATGATGTCGACCTGATAGTGTAAGTATAAAATACTAAAATAGTAATTCAAAATAATTACCTGCAGGACACAGTAGTTAACTAATTACAAATGTTCTGATTGCAAGTGTACAATATCAGACATACAATAAGTATAATATTTGAAAAAAATGAATTGGCAATTCAAGTTGACTTGATGTGAAACATTAATAAACAAAAAGTGATATATAGCTGCTTGGAAAACAAATAGAGTGGTAAGGTTACAATGAATCAGAATTAACAAATGTAAGAATAAAACTAATACTAGAACGATTCTGACAATATTAAAATATGTAAATAATATAATAATATACTTAAATTTATATTTTTTTTTAAATACCTAGTTTTTTTCATTTTCTGTATTAGTTTATTTATATTTTTCAATAACTATTCATGTTTATATATTATTTACATTTATTTTACTTTGTTTTATAATGTAGTTACAATTAATATTTTATAATTATTAATAGGTACTCTTTAGTTAATTACCAATCTAATTGTTTTTTAAACATATGTATACTTATTTAGTTCTAATTGTTAAATGTATTATTATACATTATACATTTAACATCTATAATAGCTATATATTGTTTAATTCGTATATAATTATTTTTGTTTTTAAAAATTTTACGATTTAGAGTTTTTTACAATATAAAATATTGAGATTGACAACCCGTCTCCGCTCAGAATCGTTTTTGTATGCAATGATATATCATTGAATTCAAATTTCATACAATCTATTATTGTACAGTCACCCACTTGTAACATACTGTACAAAAGAGCGAAATCCACTTAAAATATTCACATAATCATATATGTTTTTTATAAATTCTTTTTTCGGTGGTTGAAAATGAAACAAAACGTTCATACATGTAACCATGGAGATACCGCCGACCGTTTGGTTTCGACCGAAAAATACACAAATTTGTTTGAAATTCCAAATAGATTCTTGTAACTTTACGTCGATATAATATTTTAATATATACAATTATTGTGCATTTTGCAATATCACGCCTACGAAGTGGACTGCAAGCATAAACACAAAATCGACTATGGGGAACGGTAATCAGAAAAATCGTGAAAGCTCGCAATCTCAAAGGTATTTGTTTAATATTATCTATTGCATTTTTTCTGTTGTTATTTAATTACCTACCTAATAAAAACAATCTAGATACATTTATAAGTTTATAACTTGTTCCTAGATTGGAGATATGAAAATAAAGTGATAATTTCTTCAAAATCTGCTTTACCTACTTGTTATTTCTGATTAAATTGTCATTAATGCCAACGAAAAATTGGCCTCTGATTATATAACCCTATATGGCTATATTCCTTATTTACTGGAACGATTCAATTTTCGAATTCATACCAAATCCAACAGAAATCAAGAAAGTTTTTTAATGAATAATGTTTCTAAAAACATACTTAAAATTACTTCATCACCTACGAATATACTAATGTCTATGGGAAACACTATTTATGGATATTGATTTTAGTTAATAATTAATTATAGCTGTAAAATTATATACTTCATAATATTTTCTTTGTTACCTATAAAATTGAATTGTGAATTGATGTTGAACTTCAATATTTTTTGTAATTATTAATATAATTTTCCTACGAATTGATGAAACCAATAGGTACTATACGTTTTTTAGCTGTAATAATTGGTATTAACCGAATAAGGTTATAATAATATTTAAAATATTATATAATAATATACATTTATTTATTTTTTAATACAATTAATAGGTACACAATAATAATATGTCAATTCTCAATAATATATTGAAGTCTGTATTTAGTTGAATTCCTATTGAATAGACCATAGACGATAACTATAGGTACTCTGCAAGTCGTCCAGAGAATCAACCTCTATATAATACAGGAATATACCAATATACCTACCTACCTACCTATAATACTAGGTCTGATACTCGATATTAGTGCTAAACTTTTATTTTTTAAATAAAACACAACCAGTGGCGCATCAAGGATTTGTTTTCGAGGGGTTGTGCTACTTATATATACACCATATAATGTATGTGCGATGTTTGGTGTTTCGATCGTAATTCGTAGGTAGATAATCATTAGATCATAGATGTCAGATGAGCTAAAATTGACAAATATTGAAATGGGCGCATGAAAAGTCCACCACGAGAACCTTTTTTAGTGTAAACTAAGCCGGGAAAATAAAAAAAGGTGAAATTAGGTTCATGTAAACTCCGCCTGCAGTGACAAAAATCAGGTAGAATTGAGTTCATGTGAACTCCACGGCCAGTGAAAAAAATCAAGTAACAGTATGGGTACACTATACAATTAATATAATATACAGATTATTATTAAACAAATAATCATAATTTTATAATAATAATAATTACCCTTATTAAATAAGTATATGCCAAAAAATATAAAAAAATAAAAAATAAAAATAACAATATTCGAACGAATCATACAAACTGCAATGGCAAGTATTACGTTAAAACATAATGATAGTCGATAGAGACAATTGTAAATTGTAATAGGTACCTAATAACTAATAATCAAAAAAGATGTAGGAATATTATATTATTATGGCCAGGTTTTTCAATTGACTTTAACTGGCAGTTAGTAGAATTTAACTGCCGGTTAATACGTTGTCCCAGTTAAACTGTTTTTGGAACTCCAGTTAAGTTAACCATCAGGTTTAACTGATAGTTAAACTAACCACTACTATTTCTTCCGATTAACTTTTTAACTGTTAGTTAATTTAATAATTATCATTGATTGTGATAATTTTCGCAAGTACACTTCAATACGTTTCACATTCACTTCTATTTTTTCTTTATAATTTGAATTCAGATACTTACTTACAAGTTACAACTATGAATTTCGAAAATGAAATACTTTTTTATGACGATGACGTTGAATTTCAAGAATATTTAAATTATCAACGTAGACCATATACTATACGAACTAGGGTTGATCATTTTAGGACTTGGGATGAACTAGATTTTAAAAATCGCTTTAGATTATCTAAAGAAACTGTTATGATGATATTAAATATGATTGGCCCTACAATATCCTCAAATACAGACAGGTAATGTACATAGTAGTATTTACATTATTCAAAAATTAATCCAAATAAAATACTCAGTGACTTTTTTTTTTATGTATAGAAATAATGCTATAACACCTGCACAAAAATTATTATTAGCTCTGAGATTTTATGCTACGGGATCTTTTTTAATTAGTGCTGGAGATGTCATGGGTGTAAGTAAATCTGCTGCATGTGTTATCGTACATGATGTAAGTGTAGCCTTAGCAAAACTTCGTCCTCAAATAGTTAAAATGCCAGAAACAAATGACGAAATAAAAGAGCTGAATAAACAATTTTATGGTTTAGCCAAATTTCCGTTGGTTATTGGGGCCATTGACTGTACTCATATTAAAATTCAAAGCCCTGGTGAGTTAAATAATTGTTGTACAAAATAGTGTACCTACCTACTTTATGATTTACAGTAGTTAAAAAAGCTATCTAATTGTAATACCTACTAAAAAATAAATAGGTATATATTTATAAAGTGGTATAATAATGTAGCATTGGCACAGCATCTATCAGTGGGGTATCCAAATTTTTTTTCGGGGGAGGAGGTTACAAAAATGAAATATATACATAGAGTGTAACAATTTTTTATTATTTAACTATTTTCAACTGGATATGCCAACTTAAAATAATAGACATAAAAGTTTCAAGTTCCCAAAAAAAATATTAGTAATTACTACAAATACCTAGGTAGTTAATATTGTTATTCTTTGTTTAAATGTCTAATTTTTTACAAATTTAAACAAAAAACTTGATTTAAACTTTGATTTCAAGGTTATAATGATTTTTATGGGGACTTTATACTCATTACTTACTATCGTTATAGTATGACGATATCACATAGTAATTACTTATTTTTTAATTAAATATTTAATTCAAGGTGGACCAAATGCAGAATATTTCCGTAACCGTAAAGGATGGTTTTCGCTTAATGTCCAGACTGTAGTCTCTCCTAAGTTGAAAATTATGGATATTGTTGTTCGCTGGCCAGGTTCAACACATGACTCTACAATATTTTCACATTCAAAAATCAATCTGAGTAAAAATAATATAATATTAAAAACACTAAAGGGTATGTAACTGATTGTTGCTGGCTAAAAAGAAATAAACATTCAAACGAGATAACCACGGATACTAGCAGGTCGGTATATCGACGCTGAATAATAAACAAACTTAATTATTAATTTAGCTAAAAAAAACAGTGTGCACTATATTTAACAATTTTTCTTTTTGGAATTTCGCGTCAATTTATATAGTATCTCCAAAATAATCTACAACCGAAAGCGATCACATTAAGATGGATGTGATGATCATATATCAGAAGACTGTCGAATATTGAGGAAGTAGTAGGTAAGACTAATAACGAAATTCTTAAATCCGGCGATATTGATCATTGTACAAATTATAGGCTATATCCTTCTATCTCTTTCCATAATCCAAAATATTTTAAAAACGATTAGAACAGCGTTTGATTAATTTTTTGAAATACATTAATTTTTACTACAAACCAATTTGGATTTTGTAAAAATAAATCAACAAAAATTGCATTGTTATTAGCTTCGAATTTTATTCATTCTAGTAGATACTGACAATGACAATAATAAGGCCACCGTTGTACTCCAGATTTCCTACTTTTCCAGTGAATTTTCCTAAAATTGTCTTTCTTAATAACCTTCTCCCGGCAATTTCGAACATCTTAAAAAAAATTTGAGCCAAATCGGACCAGCCGTTCTCGATTGATGAGGTAACTATCATTTTTCACGCTCAATTTTTATTTATATAGATTATGATGTGCAGATTGCATAGGAGTGTTGTGAATGGGTGAAATAGTCACTGAAATCATCGAGGTACACACAAACTTAAACCTAATTTATAATAATATGCTTATTATACATTTATACCCTAAATAATTATTGTACAACGCATATAATAAAACATTATAATATATCTATGTAATAACATAGTATAATACAACGCAAATGCATAAAAATTCAGTAAAATGTAATTAGGTAGGTAGGTGAAGTTAAAATATTGCGATATTTGTTAAAAGCGTGAATCTGCGTAAAAAAAATGTAGTAATATAAACCTAACTGATTATAGTAGCTGGCTGAAAAGAAATAAACATTTAAACCACGGATACTACTTGACAGGTCGGTCGTATCTTATATGGACGTTGAATAATAAACAAATATTATAACTATTTCTATTTAGTTTACCTAAAAACAATATGTATTATATTTTATATCTGTATATCCAGTGATTGTCTTGCACTAATAAATTATAGCAAAAAACCAATTTTTTTTTTTTGGTACTTATAAACGAAGGTATTATGTCAAATATGATACACCCGAGTCTGCGGGTCTTTATTAATTTGTTGTTGATGATAATTCTATTGTTGAAATTGTGTGAGTATGTATTATTATAATTTCTTACCTGGTTGATGTTAGGTACTTGATTAAACGATGATAGATTTTAAAATGAGAGTTTTACAATGTTAGTTTTCTCGAAATAACGTAAGCACAATTTTGATATGAGTAAAAGTTATTTTAATAATTCACAACAAGATATAAAATTTTAATGAGTACGTTACATTAATAATCGCTGTATAATTTTGGTAGCGAAATAAGACGGTGTGTGTGATACTGTGCTACTGAGCTCCCACTCAACTGAAGGGAGCAGACTGTTCTAAATATCGAAATAGGGGTTCTACTTATAGTATTGACCTTTATTGATACCTTGATGTTCCATATTAAATTGTTATTGTTTATTTGTCATAAGTCCATGAGTATAATCAAATATATATAATATGGTTATTATTTATTAATTGTTTTTGTACATATTTTTATTAATATCATTGTAGCTACCTATATGGCTACAGATATTTATTATGTTTTAATAGTGTTTATTAGATATTGTATTGTGACAATATAAATGACAATTTGATTTCACAGTGAGTATGAATGTTGTTGTGTATAATTTTGGGTAATATAATTGGTAGCTACATGGGTATAGATATTTATTGTGGTATTTTGGTAATGACATATTTAATAGTATTATGATGTTATTGAATCATGAAGCTGTGTTGGTGAAATTATGCAGATGTCATTACAGTACTCGAGGATGAGTCGTCGTAGGCTATTTTTTTTATTACTTATATACATAAAATATCGTCTAATTAATCTTAAAATGTCCCTAAATATTATTTGTTTTGCAGACGATACATTATAGTTTCTGCAATGGAACATAAAATAAATTGATGAATATTGAATTATACGTAGCGATTTAACGCACCTACATGTATAATAATATTTTTATATTTACGATAATTTATAGTTTAATTCATTCAAATATCTTTATTATTGTTTTTGGTACTTAAAGTCAATATTAGTTCAGGACATATTAATTTTTTTTAAATTCATCACAACCAGGTATTGTAACAACCAGGGTCAGGAATCGTATTCTGTGAAGTGTGGTGAGGGGTGGGTGTAAGTACTATAAAGAATAGTTAATTATATATTTATTAATATTAAAATCGATAGAAACTCAAAACCCTTAAGAAACTAAATGTTTAACTCAACTTTAACTTTTATACTCATTAATGCACAGCATAAGTATAATTAATAATTATTGACTATACTTTCATTATACCAAGGAAATATATAGATTTTAATTGAATACCTATCATAATGAATAATTAATAGATTATCGTAACAATTTCAGCTGCCACCGATGTTTTAAACATCCTTTCAAACTTTTGTTCTCGAAAACTTGGAAATCTCAGATGATGAGATGAAGCAAAAGAAAATTGTTTTTGTGTAAATATTTGCAAATAAATAACATTATCTCCCCCGTCGGGACCCACCTTGATGTGGTGGAGGAGCTTGCGGGCCTTTAATTAGGTCTTACCAAGCGGTCTCAACTGTGACCTTAACTGGTTGAAGTCGGAGCTTCAAGAGCCACCCTTGTCTTAATCAGCTGGGGTCGGCAGGTTGGAGGTAGCCTGCTAGCGCTAGCAAAGCCCTAGTGGAAGGAAAACCACGATAAAAAATTCTGAGCTGGCCCTTTCTCTGAATAAGTGATAGGAGAGAGGGCTGGTAAGGTCGGAGGCAGCCTGCTCCCGCTGAGCGAATGCCCTAGTGGAAGAAAAACCATGATAAAAAAACCCCTTAACCCCCAACTCGTAAAGGGGGAGTACTTGGCACGGAGGTCAGTGAAACGTGTTTACGAGGACCCTGTGGAGGACCAGGCAACCTTCCACAGTAGCCTATTTTGGCAGCCTTCACTGCGGTACGCTGCACTGCCGCAGTGCGACTTTTATATCATGCATACTCGTGGGAATCATATGGAGAACCTCAAAAAACCAAACCGACTTGATACAATGGACAAAACAAACGCATCGGAAAACAGCAACAATGGAGAATATGGAAAACTTAAAAACAAATATGGCATTAGGAACACCCTTCAGAAAGCGGGGTCGTCTACTTCTACTGAAATGGTAATTTTTTCTCGTAGTTACGATTTACAATATTTCCAATACAATTTTTCTTCTAAAATTAATCTAAATACGTAGATGTTTATTGTGTACGCAAACTCAGATCTTATTTTTAAATTATGATATTCTATACACTATATACACATAATATTATAAATTATGCATCATGGAATATAAGAAAAATTATGTTTGAAAGTCGAAGACACTATATTAATGAAAATCCATCTTAACTTATTTAAGGCCCTTGCATATACCGGCAAGAACGTAGCTGCAGCTACCAACAAGACTTTACCTGACTACAAGCGAAAGCGATCATCTTATGAATATGATGACCATCATAATAGAAAATTGTCTCGAACCTCAACATCCGCATTCGACATCCATCATGTATTTGGTAAGTAATATACACGTCAACCACCCGATACATAATAACGAAATATATTTATAAATATACCTAACCCATACGGTCGATATCAGTGCTTCACTATGTTAGAGCCTAACCAGAGTGATGATTGTATTGATTTTTTCATGGTGTACGCAGTGTTGAGAATAGATACAAAAAACATTTCATTTAGATAAGATAGAGATAATTATATATCTATTTATTCAGAATTCTGGATATATACCAATTATCTAGGTAATACAGTAGATAAAACTAATTTTAGATTCTGAGTGAAACGATGAATGTATTGATTTTACAATGATGTGTGTTTTTTTTTATTTTTTTATTAATTTTTTTTTTTTTTTTTTTAATTTTTTAATTTTTTTGTGTCTGTGTACACGATAAGTAGTCGAAATAATGCTTCGATTTTCAACTTCAGTATCTTGTTCGATTGGAAAGTGAATATCGTTGGTGCATTGGGGAGGTCAACATTTAAATTTCCCAGTAGTTTTCAAAAGCGCCGGGAAAAACAAAATAAAAATTAAGGAAAAACAGGAATTTTTACGCAAAATCGGTTTTCCAAAAAATCGATTTTGGTTTTTGGTGTAACTTTAAAACAAATGACCGTAGATACATGAAATTTTCAGTGGTTGTTTATATTTGCATTTACTATACACGATAACATTTTCAAAATATTTTGATTTATATTGAACTGTTTAGGGACATTTTCAGTTTCCAATTTTATTAGTTTTTTTTTTTATGAATATCAATAAAAATTTATTTGTTCAGTAAAAATACTTGAAAATTTAATACAAGGCTCCTACTATATTGTTTCAAAGACAGATGAAAAATATTAAAAATCGTTAGTCACAGTTTTATTTTTTAAGCATTTAAAGTTCAAAAAATGACAAAATATGGAAAAATCACGAAAATTTGCAAATTATTTCGAGTTAGAAATTCATAAAAATTTTTCTTTTTAAATCTAAGATATGAAAATGTAATACAAGATTCCTTATGAGATTTCCTACATTTATCAAAAAATAAAAAAATAACAAAATCTCTACCGGAAAGTCAAATTAAATTTTTATGAGCGTTTGAAATTCAAATTTTTACAACATTGGATATTCACTCGATTTCTCATGTGGCGATTTCCTTATTTTGTTGCAATTCAAAAACGAATTACTGTAGATACATGAAAATTTCACTGAATGTTTATATTAGCATTTCCTATACACCATACAATTTTGAAAATATTTTGACTCTTTTTGAGCCGTTTACGGACATTTTCAGTTTTCAATTTTTTTAGTTTTTTTTTTCTATAAATATTAATAAAGTTTTATCTGTTGGGCCAAAAAGTGTGAAAAATTAATACAAGGCTCCTGATATATTGTTTAAATATTAATTGAAAAATATTAAAAATACATAGGCACAGTTTTTTTTTATAAGCATTTAAAGATCGCATTTTGACAAAATTTATCAAAATCTCGAAAATTATCAATCATCGTAATTAATAAATTATAAAATGTTCAGTTTTTATAGCTAAGGATTGAAAATTTAAAAAAAAGATTCTCATAAATAGTTCATAGTGTAGCCAAAAAATCTAAAAAATATATGAGCACAGTTATTTTTTACAGACATTTTAAGTTCAAATTTGGGACGAAATTACATAATCAAAAACCTAGCATACCTATTTTAGTTATTTTGTTGTGAGTGTATAAGTATAATACTATTCGTGGGTACTTGAAACTTCTAAAGTACACTATATTATATATCTATGATAGTATCAGGGTTTGTTATTGATGTATAACGTGTTATAATAGTACCTAATGGATTATTGTGATATGATTAATTTGGAATTTATTATAGGTCAATTTTTTTTTAATACCATAGACATATCTATGGTATTAAAAAAAAATTGGGTAAGGTGATATTTTGTTCCGCGGACATTTTGTTCCTTTTTGGGGACATTTTGTTCCTTTTTCAAAAAAATTAAACACGGAACAAAAAATCCTAAAACGGAACAAAATGTCCTAGTGGGATATTTTGTTCCGCGGGGATATTTTGTTCCTCTCGGTGGACTTTTTGTTCCTTTTTGTGAATAATTTGATCCTTTCAAAAAAATTAAACACGGAACAAAAAATCCTAAAACGGAACAAAATGTCCGAGTGGGACATTTTGTTCCGCGGGGATATTTTGTTCCTCTCGGTGGACTTTTTGTTCCATTTTGTGAATAATTTAATCCTTACATAAAATTTAAAAGTGGAACAAAATATTATGAAAAAAATATGTAATATGAAAGTTATATACCTACTCTGAAAGTATTCAAAACCAGGGGCGTCATTTCAGTTTTTTTCTGGGTGTTCAAGATTTTAGGCAGGCCAATTTTAATATTTAACCAGGCCAACTTTAACATTAATATCTAAAAAATAACCATGCCGTTTAAAGTATTAAAGTATGTTAATATTTTCTCCTTCCCTTTTATAATCCTAATAAAAAATTACTCATATCAACTAATTTATATTGAAATTTTCAAATAGCTAGCAGTTCATTGTATTAAAAGGTTTTTAATAAAAGCATATAAGCAACTAAAACAAGTAACAACTAGTGGCCAACAGAAGCCATTTTACTACTTTTTGGAGAATTAAAAGCAAATGCAGTTTAAGGAATTATTTTTAATAAATGTAATTCAAAAATTAAACACTTTTCAATATTCATACAAAATAACACATTATTAGTTACTTTTCTACAGGTTCTAATATATTATCTGCTATATGCTATTCTTACTCCACTATAGCTGATACCAGCAGGCTGGACCGAACTGTCTAACATAATAAAACCACAGAATAAAAGACTCGTTTCACACGGTTATCAAATAGGTATACATTTGATAAGAAATCTGATAAAGCTGATAAAAAAAATAAATTTAAATTACATGCACGAATCAGTGGCGTCAAAATATATATTTACTTGGTGTATGGTAAGGTAATTATAATAAATAGGTGGGTGTCAAAATTGTATGTGGAGATGTCTTATGTCATAGTTAAAATTTTGGACTCCAGCGCCACTGGGCCAAGAATATTTTATTAATTTTTAATAGTAATCATATCGGTGCATAGGAGGATTAATGGAGGGCCAATTATTTATTCCATTATGTTAGTGGTGCCGTCGCAACCCTGCCCACCCCCAAATGACGCCCCTGTTAAAATCACTAAATAAGTTTAAATTCGAATACTATACAATCATATGCTAACACGTTTTAAGTCTTAAGTATTTAGTCACGTGTTCAGTCGCCACTCGTTATCAGTGTGAACATATATATAGTGGTTAAAACGTAAGTCTCATAAGGAAGTGTAAAATATTGTCCGTCCAATTGAATTGAATTTACATACATTTATGTTGTAAGGTTTAACATAATAAAACTTATTTTAATTCTTATTACTATTATTCATAAACAAAGATATATATTTAATATTCATATAGCGTTATTTACCTAACATAATGGATTAAGAAATTACTTTCAAATTCCTGATCTGAACATACTAATATATAATTATGTTATAGGACATTTTCTTATCCACTAATATCCACTTATTATCCACTATATAGCCGAACACGGGGCCAAACCAAATGAAAAAAATTAATACTTTCATAATTAATCAAGATCTTAAAATTACTTAATCTATTTGCACAGTTGTATTAAGTAACTTCTTGTTTACAATATTTAATTATAATACAGTGAATATCATTCATATTTTTTTTTTTTTGAACAAGCCATAAACTATTTTTAACATTGTATCGGTTTTGCACGGATATAATATAGTTTAAAATCCTTAAAGATTGTTTATTAAATTATATTTATTATTTATTACTGAACCCTAAGACCTACTTAAACTTAAAAATAAATTTTTCAAATAAGCAATAGTATTTTCTTCACTCTCCTGAGTCCTGACATAATATAATTTAGGTATAGTGTATGGTACTTTATGTTCTTTGACAGCTCTTTAATATGTAACTTAAATTATTATAAATAACATATTTAATCACACATCATAATTTATCTACACACCAATTTTTCCGACAAGACTTTCTTACATAATATTGAACCATTTTTAAAAGTTAATACTAATAAGAGTGATTAGGAGTTTAAAATTTTAATTATTATGTGTTTTGCTGCTGATACAATTTCAGCACCAACAAAAAATGTTCCTAGTTGCACCTATGTTTGTACCTATATTCATACCAGTAATATAGGGTATTTATAATTCTAATTTCTAGTATTATTGAGTATTGTTCATTATATGTGTTTATTTAATGTACAATTTAAATACATATTTACAATAAATGTATTGAATTTAAGACCATGTATTTCTGCACTTCATTTGAAACCTTCAGCTATTGCGTTCACATATGACATATCCATACTAGTTGCCTTTGGTCCAATTAAAAAAAAAAAAACATATTTTTAGTTAGAGTTTTTTGTTTATTAGCAGCTCTTTGACATATTACATTATAACGATTTTTTATGTCAATAAACAAATTTTTTTAGAATTTTAGCATATTATAGTAATTAGTAGTATAGTAGCCTAAACACAAACATTAATAATATATTAAACAGCATTTATTTTGGTTTATTTAATTATTATTCACTTAGAACTCCAGATAATGCGTCGTTCGTGTGCCACAATATGTTTTGTTAAAATATGGTTTATGTCTGCCTTAATAGTACTCCCCTTGGCCCTTATCTTACAAAACTACCAAGTACTTGGTCAGTGGTGCAACTAAGGGATGCTTAGCCCCCTGACTACAATTTAGCCCCCCCTAAAAAAAAACAATGTCCCTTATTGATTTAGATATAAGCCATGGGTTCTTTTAAATAGATGTTTTGTTATGTAGGCTGTATCCCCCACTGAATTTTAACCCTAGTTGAGCTTATGTATAGGTACTTAGTCGGCAGTTAGTCCTACTATATATTTGTCAATAAAATATACAACCAATTGACAACAACAAGAAATATTATTTTTTAACCACCTTTCTTCCATTGAAAATTCCTGAGTATGCATCTGACCTCTACTGTAACAAAGGATAATTTATTATTTATTCAAACCAAAAAATGTATATAATCAAATTTAAAAATTTAAACAAGTTCTCCCAAAGATAAATACAATTTAATTAAAAGTAAAAAATTTTACTATTTACCAACTTGTTTTTATTTTTCAATTGGACGGACAATATTTTACTCTCCCTTGTGGGACTTACGTTTTAACCACTAAAATATAATATGTAAACAAGGCCGACTAATAACGAGTGGCGATTAAAGACGTGACTAATACTTAAGACTTAAAACGTGTTAGCATACGATTGTATAGTATTCCAATTTAAACTTATTTAGTGTTTTGAATACTTTCAGAGTATATAACTTTCATATTACATATTTTTTTCATAATATTTTGTTCCGATTTTAAATTTTATATAAGGATTAAATTATCCACAAAACGGAACAAAAAGTCCACCGAGAGGAACAAAATATCCCCGCGGAACAAAATATCCCACTAGGACATTTTGTTCCATTTTAGGATTTTTTGTTCCACTATTAATGTTTTTGAAAGGATCACATTATTCACAAAAAGGAACAAAAAGTCCACCGAGAGGAACAAAATATCCCCGCGGAACAAAATATCCCACTAGGACATTTTGTTCCGTTTTAGGATTTTTTTGTTCCGCTTTTGATTGTTAAAGAAAGGAACAAAAAATCCTACTTTATTTTTGTTAAAATATTAAAAAGGATCAAAATGTCTCCAGAGAAGAACAAAAAATCCAAAAAGGGAACAAAATATCTCAAAAGGGAACAAATTAATCCGCGGAACAAAATATCCACGGAACAAAATATCCCAACACCGTATATAATATGTCTTAAACCTAGACTTACATACCGTCTTCGCTCAGAATCGTTTTTCTTATACAATGATATTGTATCATTGGATTCAAATTTAATACCATCCATTATACAGTGACCCACTTGTAACCTACTGTACAGCAGAGCGACATCCACTTACCCACCTTTTTATTATATATAAATAATTAATATACAACAATGCAGGATGTACCTATGGGTTTTTTTTCTCAATATTTGTCTCTGTATACACGATAGGTAGTCAAAAATAATGTTTCGATTTTCAACTTCAGAACATGTAGGTACTTGTTTCTTGTGAAAATGTAGAATATTGGGAGATCAAAATTAAAAAATTTAAAGTAATTTTCTATAGCGTCTTGGAAAAAAACTTAAAGAAAAACGAGAATTTGAATACAAAATCGATTTTGGTTTTTGATGCAACACTAAAAAAATGAGCATAACATAAACATTAAATTGAATACATTATATCACTTTACATATTATTATTGTTATTATTCACAATTTATTTTGTAGTTAAATATGTATAAAATGTTCAATTTTTATTACTAAAGATTGAAAAATTTAAAACAAGTATTCTCATAAATGGTTCAGACTACTACCAACAAATCTAAATATTATATAAACACAGTATTTTTGTTATAGACATTTTAAATTAAAATTTTAGTGATATTAGATATTTAAACGAAGCATAACGATTTTATGGTTATAACTTATTTTGTTTTTATTAAACATATTATTCACGAGTACTTGAAACTTTTAAAGTACCTATATAATAAAATTGTATACACAGTACACACAATAACATTTTCAAATGCAAATTTTCACCAAAAATTAATATTACCTACTGTAATTTCCAATATACTGTTTAATTGTTAAATAAATTACATAAATCACAATAAAATCATAAAATATACTTAGTTTTTGGTATATAATTATAAATAGACTGACAGACAGTCTTTGCACAGATTCGTTTTGCGTAGGTATAAATACACTGATTTTATATCCCATTGAATTCAAATTTAACTCATCCGTTATAGCGACCTGTACAGCAGAGCGAGTTTCTCGGTTTTTTTTTTTAATAACATCACACAACTATTAGAACCAGGATAAGTTGTTTTTTTTTTTGGATTGAGGAGTTGGGCCTACCGCGTATCTAGCACGTACACTTTTTGGAGTTACTATCGTCGAAATAAATAGTTATGTAGATATATATGTTACAGGCTAAGTAGAAAAATGGCCATTGTAAACATTGACCATTAGTTCTATACAATGACAGAGTTTCAAGCCTGATTCCGTGTGGATAATTATATACATACACGATAGATGGGGTCGGATCACTGTTTCTTATTGTCCGTACATTTTGTTAATTCTACTAAAATCAAAACTGTCCTTCTTTCAATCCGTGATAACTTCATTGTCAATATCATATCTAGACATCATGCCGAACGATAATATACCAAATAGTAATGACAAGTCAACTATTGTTAAATCTAAAGCGGATTTAGTAACTAGTGTAATACGTCACCATCGTCTGAGCGTACCTTTTACTCACGTACCACCTGAGGATAGCGACAAAAAGATTAAAAAAGTAACAAAGGATAATTATAATTTCATTTAGGATTTATTAATATAGTATAATTTTTACAGGGAAAGTATGTAAAACTAACCATTTCTGGATCGAAGTACGTACTCGATGTCAAGGGAGACGGTAATGTTCCACTTTCACTGCCTAGAGCTGCGGGAACAAAAAGAAAAAGAGTATTGACTGAGACCAGCGACAGAAAACTTAAAAAATTAATAAAGATGAATTATTATTTTTTTAAGTATGTAGGTATATATTAATATATTGTAATTTTTATAGGAAAAGCATGAAAAACTGTTGGTTTCTAAGGTTGGTTCAACGAATCAACGTGATGTCGCAGAAGACGGTAATGTCTCTCCTTACTTCTCACCACCCCCTCCCCCCAAACACATCGTCCAATTAGAGGTAGTGTTCAGTGGGCCGGTGGGACACTGCTATCTCCAAGGAGAAAACAAAATTATTTAAGCAAAGTGCTGCACTTAATGCACTAAGTGTAAACGAGATATGATCTGGTGGTTTAACTTTGATCCATTGCTTTTGCATGTTTACTTATTTTGTGTTTTTTTTTGAGTATATTAATCAAACATAGACATACTATACATATAGATACCAAGTACCCATATTATATCATACCACAATATTACATTTATTTGTCGAGAGCATCAAACAAATTTAACCTTTTAAGGAGCGAATTAAAAAATATAAAGTAAAATAATATAATAATATAATATTAAAATACACAGGCGTTACTCAGAGAGCAGATTACGAATGGAAAATTGAAAAAAAAATCCAATTCCGAAGCAATTATGATTAGTTAATTATGATATTTAAGTCACACTATTATATTTTTATCGATGACACATAAATACGTCTTAAATAAGTGTAGATATATCATAATTAGGGCGCATGTAAACTCCGCCAGTGAAAAAAATAGTATAAAACAGTATACACTCTAGTACTCTACATTTTATATAATAACAGATAATTTATCAAACAATAAATAATAATTTTATAATAATAACTATTCTTATTAAATAAGTATATGCCACAAAATATAAAAAACTTAAAAATAAAAATAATAACTGTTAGAGCAAATCATACTAATTATTGCAATGGCCAGTATTATGTTAAAAAATAATGATAGACAATTGTAATAACTAGTAATCAAAAAATATGTAGATATTAGTGATGGGTCGAACTGTTCGAATCTCGAACCGAACCGAACCCTTGATGTTCGGTTCGGTTGGAAATTCGAACTCGGCATGAAAAATATTCGAACCGAACTATCAAGCATCTCTTACTGTTCGAAAATCGAACTTGAAAATATTTGTCTCTAACCAGACTTATTGGCCACGATAGTTCAAACTTAAAAATAAATAAAAATTGATAATGGTTATTAAGAAATAATTAGACTATTGGCGATAGAAAGTTATAGCTGTAATGGCACGTCATGTATTATTTATAATAATAATGTTATTGTTCCTCGCTCGTTACACCCCCTTCCGATAACCAATGGCTAAGTTGTTTATCACCCATAGAGGCCGGGGGTACCTACATTCATAACACGGATATAGATACTATGGTTGCACGACGGCCTATATTGGATCACAGCGCCCAAATTTATTACCAGTTGCAATGAAATATCTAGGTATTCCTGCCACGTCTGTTTGCTCTGAGCGCATGTTCTCTAAAGCAGGACAAATTGTTACCAAGAGGAGACAGAGACTATTAGTCCTGGATCAGTAGAACAATTAGTATTTCTACATGATAATTTATAAATTAATTAATGATATTTTATATACCTATATTTTAAAAATAAATAATAAATATTATGTATTATGTATATTTCAATTTTCAATTTTATTTGTTTTCTTAATAATTAATTATTAAATTATTATTATTTATTGTGTACCTATGTAAAAAAAAATAAGAAGAAATCATCTAAATTTTATTATAAATACAATTACATAAACTTAAAACTTTAAAAGTTTAAATGTAGAATAGGTAGGTAATACAAACATTTTAAATACAATAGTAATTTATTACTAAATACTAATTAATAATTGTGGTTGATTTAATTTGTAGGCTGGTACAATGTACATGATAAAAAGTATTGAGTTCGAGTTCGAGTTCGACTTAAAATGATTCTAGGTTCGGTTCGGTTCGGTTCGGTAGAAAATATTACGGTTCGGTTCGGTTCGGGTTCGAAAAAATAATTTAAAGTTCGGTTCGATTTAAAAAATCAGCGTTCGACCCATCACTAGTAGATATATTATATTATGTTATAATAGGTACATATAATAATTTGAACTGTGAACTAAAATTATGAGATACTATTTGTAGAAATTCAAACCATTAAGTCTAATTTAAATCCATTATTATAACTATTTATTGTGTATAGCTTTCTCTAAACCAATCATTTTTTTTTTCATTTTGAATTTTTGAGTTTACTTAGTAGAGAAATATTCAAATATCATTTAGTTTTACATAATTAAGCCATTAATAATAGCGGAGTTTCCATATACCTATTCCAGGTAAGAAAATAAAAGCGGAGAAGTTAAAATTACCCGGTATTCTGGCAGAGTTTACAATCGCCCTACAAATAGGTTAGTTTATATTATTGATAAATTATAAGCAAAATCATATAAAATAAAAAATACACATAGGTAGGCAGTAAACGTATATATATAAAACATCATTTAGATACATCTTTTGAAAACGTATATTATATTATACGGCAATACAATCTCGTAAAATACGGATTTATTAAATTATGATATTACTTTACAGAATAATAAAATTTTCAATCTCACATTAAAAACAATGTCGATAATTATTTAATTTAAGTATTATTAATTAATTAATTATTTTATTTCATTTCATAAATACATATAAACACTGGGCCACACGGAAAATTTGGGCTATATATTAGAATAAAATTTAAATGTTTTCATCCTATTTTATTACTAAGTAATATTAATATTACTAGTATTATTAATCCGTTTAAGACAAACTCCATAGGACATTAGGACTGGTTAAAAAACGTATAGTTCTGGAAATTGTTCATCAAATTACAGGATAAATAAGCATATTATATTATTATGAAGCGAGATTACTTATTTATGCTGTATTTTTAACAGTATTAATATGACGTGTTCTGCCATGTACTTTAATAATTTATATTAGTGACTATTTATGCTGTACTTAACTCTTTTGGCTTATTAACCAGTCTCAGTAGTTAGTTATAAATATGAAATACAATTTTCAGTTCTGGAAAATATGATCCGACCTGTTGCATCAGACTTACCATCTGGAGTTGTGAACGGGGATATCAAAATATGTAAGCGGACTAGAACAACGGAAAAGAATGTAAAATTTAAATTATTTATTTTATTTTAATATTACATGAAGTCTTATATTTCTATAATGTACATTTGTAGAGTACAATTCAAACTCCAGTACGATGTCCGGGTGTAATAAAGTTTGGAAAATTTGAAGTGGAGACATGTTATTCATGCCCATTCCCGCAAGAGGAGGATTCTCCGAGATTAATATTTTGTGAATTTTGTTTAAAATACACTAAATGTCAATCGATTTTGGAAAGACAAATGCGACACTGTAATTGGAGAACACCACCAGGCACAGAGATCTACCAAAGTGGAGATTTAAGCGTTTTTGAAGTAAATTAATTTTATGAAACAATTCACTAGAGATAAACTACCTACACAATTTTTTATTCATTTTTCCAAACAGGTTGATGGAAAAGTAGACAAAACTTATTGCCAAACACTATGGCGATTGGGGAAATTATTTTTGGACCTAAAAACTCTGGACTATGGCGTTGAACCGTTCTTATTTTATATTGTGATGAAAAACGACGGTTTTGTAAGTGTACCTAAATAAATACATTTTAAATTGTAATTTTCGAACTGAAAACCAATCTTGGCAGGGTCTGCCCTTCGCTCAAATCATGTGACTAAACGCTTAAAAGAATCATTGAGCGATACTATAACAAAATAATATGTAACGCTGTCAATCCAGATTATCTTAAGTCCATACATTAATATATATATATTTATGTGTATGTGTGTTTTTGTGTGTCTGCGCATAATTATAATTCGCCCCATTAAATAACTTTAAATGTTAATACAAGTCAATAGTCCAAATTTATTAGTAGAAGTATTCAATTCTGTCTACTGTGGCAAGACAGTAATTCACTTTTTATTTTTTTTTTTATAGTTGTCTACCATAATTATATTGTAATAATGTTCAATTAAAAATGTTAAGGGCTGTCATTTGGTTGGTTATATTTCAAAACTAAAACAAAATGAAGAAAATTTTAATGTAGCTTGTATCGTTATCATGCCACAGTATCGAAGACAAGGGTATGGACGAATTCTCATCGAATTCAGTAAGCGAAAACTATGTATACTTCATTAATGATCATACTTAAAGTTCTGACGCTTACCCTTATTATAATATTTTGCATACCTACTTAAATGTTTACAAGATAAGTTCAGTTATAAATACAACTTTTATGAAATGTCTTTACAGTTACAATAATATGTTTATTTACAATATTATTATTTATTAGATTATTATACTAGTAGGTACTACTTAATTCTAGAATTTTTACAGAAAACATTAAAAAAAATTTACCATATTATTTACACTAAGTACCAACATTTGTATTTTATTTGGTTCCGGGTGAATGTTGTTTTGCCTGTACCCAAAAAAAAATTGAACACTATTTAGTATTATAGTTTACAATTATTATATATATAAATTTAAAGTAAATTCATACCTAATTAATTAAGTGGTGCAGTTTTGCACAGCGGTCTTTTTGCATATGTGTGTCTATAAATCCATTTCTTCATCGGGTTATTCGTTGTCTTCGTCTATGCTAGTGGTCCATTGTCCATCTTTATACAACTCCACGTCGTCGTCGTCGTCATCATCACAAATTAGTTGCTGGTTTAAACACGATGTGCCTTGACAATTTTTACATATTATGGAACATCGCATTCCCGCTTTTTTACAGGCACAATTTTTCTCGCATGATTTAGTGCAAGCACAACTT
The DNA here is from genome assembly GCA_949089665.1 of Macrosiphum euphorbiae. Lineage (NCBI taxonomy): Eukaryota > Metazoa > Arthropoda > Insecta > Hemiptera > Aphididae > Macrosiphum > Macrosiphum euphorbiae. The sequence goes on from CARXXK010001039.1 coordinate 39,530, forward strand.
ATAACCGATAGAAGGGAGTCTGTTGCTGGTGGTTTCTTTGTAAAGATCGGTATTATTTTTTTATCTACTTTTTCCCAGCCCCAGTCTAACGGATAATATATTATAATATTATAGTATTAAGGTAAATGTAATAGTCTTTAATTTTAGTTCTATATATTTTGGTCGTCAGTTCCAAGGATAGTGATTTATAAATAAAAACATTGTAAAACCACCATTTTGAAGGCGGGGGGGAGGTTGGAAGGGTAAGCACGAAGGGTAAGCGTCAGAACTTTAAGTATGATCATTAATGAAGTACCTATATGGTAGGTGTATGCCAATATTCAGCTTTCGGTGAATTTTTACATTATGTTCGAACTTGGTTCGTATTATCAACCGTATACAGATATAACACCGCCGCATCGTACATAACAACCACCTTAAATCTAATGATAAAGAATATAAAAAAAATAAAAAAAAGTATATTATGTAAAAACAAAGGGCTATCATTTTTCTTATAGGTCATTTTGGTTTAAAACTATAAATTTTGGCTAAAAAAAAATTTAAAAAAAAAAGTTTTTTTAAAACTACCACGTTAAAATTGTAGTGATTACAATATTATATTCTTATAGTAAATTTTACGGTCTTTAATTTTTATCCTATACTTTTTTGTCGTGAGTTCAATGGTTAACGAGTAATAAGAAAAATAGTGGGAGGGTAGATTTCAGCCCTTTTTGGGGGGTGGAGAGATACGCACAGGGGTTAGGCGTCAGGACTTTTATGCCGGGTTGCATAAAAGCGATGATTAAATTAGTTTAATGGTTTGTTTTAATGAATGATTAAAATACTTTTAATGAACCGATTAATGTACTGATTAATTAACCGTGTTGCATAAAAGATGTATTAAACTACTTTTGGTTTATACCTAGTATGTGGTTTTTGTCTTTTTGATAATTTTGTTATCACCAAATTGAGAAGATAATATTAATTATTAATACAAATCACGATTAAAGATATATATATATATATATATATATATATATCTTTAATCGTGGTACAAATTGAAAATATACTCATATATACAGGGTGTATCTTATGTCATTGTACGCGGGGTTTTTTGACGATTACAGAACGATGATATGGAATTTCGTTTAAAACGAAAAAAGACGTGTTTCTTTATTTTTAACAAGCAATTTTTTTATAACAATTTCAAAATTTTTAAACACGCAGGTTTACCAATAGCAAAATCAACTTTTGTTTTTCAAATGGTAACCACTATATTTTTTAATGGATTCTGGTAAAGCTTTTTTTTCTGAACATTTTGGTAGTCAAATCGTCAATTTTGGTTCGCTAGTTTATTAACTATGGTCCTTAATATATAATATATATATAATATAATATATAATATTAGTATATAATCATTAATATATACTATCTAGTCTATATTGTATAATATTTTATGCCTACCGAGAAACGATATTCATAATTTCCATATTACTGTTGCATATAACCTGAACATTAAAAGAAAAATACCCTTTTCTGTTACGAAACCGTTCACCAATATCACTATTAGGAGACTGTATCCGTATATGAGTGCAGTCTATAGCACCAATAACACGTGGGAAATTTCTTGTTTTATAAAACCCTGTTTGAACAATACTTCTTTCATGTGCGGTCCGAGGCATGTTTATAAACTGAGGGTAAAGACGAGCAATAGCAGTTGAAACTCTTTTAATAGTTCTACATACAGTAGATTTATTAACTCTGATATGATCACCAATAACTGCCCGAAATTAAAATTGTATAACTAATATATTTATATCTATCGCTTTAAAATGTAATTATTTAATTAGCGAAACTATAATGTTTATGCTTATTATATTGTGATAAAATTTTATATAATTTTTACTTGAAATGTTCCAGTAACATAATAACGAAGAGTTATTAACACTTGTACTTCTGGAGACAGTGCAACATTTCTTTTTGTTTCGTGTTTAACATCTTGAACAATAAGATGCATTAAGACACCAAAACTTTCTTTTGAAAGCCTATTAATTAAAAGATAATATTATTAGATATAGATGCAATTGCACATATACCTATATATATAATATATAAAGCAGTGGCGTGCCGAACTGACAAGCAGACCTAAGGCAAACTATACAATTTGATCCCACTCACCACCACCAACAGTTTTTTCACTATTTTTTTTATTATTCAAAATAATAAATGTTATTAAGTTTTTTAGGTATACGTTGCACATCTATATTAACACTAGTGCTTGTGTGTCATGTACTTTATTAATTTGATGTGTGTAATAAACAATCATGTGCATGTACCTTAGTACTTACCTATAGTGTTAACCCATTGATGTATATATATATATGGTATTTATACCATGTAGGTATAAAAATGTACTATTACTTATGTTTTAATGAATTATTTTCCTAAATTATATTATTGCTAGTACTTATATACATACAGCAACCTATTAAAAATAATATGTGCCAAATCTCTAGGTACAGTTAGTTATATGGGAGGGGAGGGGTGAGGTTTATATTAATAATTACAATTATATACTGTCCATGTTGTAATGGGGGTTTAACCCCACCCACTACCCATGTGTATGGTTTTTTCTAGGCCTATGGCTAGGCTGAATCCGGCCCTGAATATAGTTTTATACTTATATAGACCAATATATGTGTGAAACAAGTTCAAACAAAAATTAACATATGCTCATGGACGTCATCGATCTATTTTCTCTATTCAACGAGTTGTATTTTCATATGACGTGTATTTTGGTTTTTTACGACGGTTTGTAATAGGTAATCAAGTATCCCTAGAGGACGCCTAGGTATCTATGCAACGTACAAAAACCAAATTTTGTGTTCAAGAGTTCCAATTTTACGTAGATAGTAAGTAATCTTAATTAATAGAGTGAATTTACCTATTATTTAACTTAAAAGTAAGAACATTATCTGGGGCCTGGGCTTATCATATATATTCATTATCTCGTGAGATTTTTTTTAAAATTATTTTAACATGAAACTTGAGACATTTTAATATGTGACATAAGAATTTTAAAATTGCTCATTCCTAGGTAGTTCATCTTGATTATTGGCGACCGTTACGATTATATATACTTTTATTTACTTTTATATACTTGTCTATGACGATACTATCCTACAATGGAATTTTTAAAGTAATGCCGTGTTGGTAACTGTGACGTCAGCCGATAGACAAGATGAACAGCTAGACGGTTTATACCTATTAATAAATAATTATATTCAATATACATATTTGATATTATGAAGTCGTGTACCTACTCGATTACGATACTATACGATACACGATACACCTATAGCTGATTTTATATGCTGTAATACCTATATATTATATTTTAATATTTATAATTTATGTTTATAAACGTTAAACATATTACCTACCTAAAACGGCATTTAAAATCAAAGTCATCAAATTCTTCGAGAGGATTTGATCTACCTCGGAAAAGCCTTGGTCTTGGTAGATGATACAACATATCCATGATAAATTCATCATCGGAATCCGATGTACGTATTTCCGAACTATCTGACATGATTATACCTATCTATATATTATTATATATCAATAGGTACTAAAAAATTACTGTAGATCGATAATAGATGTATAATGTTAATGTATATAAGATGCAAATTTTAATAACTAGTAGGTATAACTCGTATCGGTAGGCATATTAGCTATCTTGAGATTTGAGAAAAAATTATAATTGTGTGATAAACCGTTGCATAAAAATTTAGTGAGCCGAAATCTGATCACTAATTTAATGATCTGGTAACCTCCAGTTTAAGGAACCAATAAGTTTAATGACCGTTTAGTGAGCCATTAAATAATTTATTCATTCAATAGCGCGCTATTGGTTCATTAAATGTTTAATGAACGTTTATGCAACCCGGCAATCCGGCCGCGGCATTAGTATGTCAATTGGAAGGTACATTTTAAGTGTGTACCAAAATTCAGTTGGGGGTGAATTTTTTCCGATCTTTGTTGATTTTTGATCTAATTTGACTGGACTATACGTGGTCAAATCATAATAACTACATATACCTGCTGGCTGCTGTTACGAATAATGACGACGACGACGACGACTACGGGTCTACTTCAGTGGCGTATTTATGGTGGGGTTGATAAGGGGGATAGATCCCAATTGACATTTTTTTTTTGTTGTAAAGTTAAGTTTTCTCATTTTCTGTATTTTTTCAATATGATATTACTTTTAAGTACCTATGTCTGTTTTCTAAATGTTCTAGCCGTGGTAATTTTACCGCTCTGATAGTATATACTATACTCCACTATTAGTCATTTGCGGCCTATATATCGGACAAAAAATCATATACCTCTATGGTAGTATGGTGTAAGTACTGTAATTTTTACTTTTCTGAGAATTATTTTTCATGCATGAGTGTTAATAACAAACGCTATAAACAGTTGGTAAATAAACAAAATTACCATGAAAACCGTAGATTTACCATAGACCCTGGGTTTATTTTTAGTGACTGAAAAAAATTTATTCACCTTTGTGTTACAAGCTTTAGATATTTATTATAAGGAGTTTATCCAAATATTCATGAACTCTTGAAAATATTTTTTAGTTTCCTTGTATCAACTGCTACACAGCTGAACGAAGTTTTTCAAGTTTTTATTAAGTAGGTACCTCTATTAAGTCTTACCTGATAAATAGTATGATGGAAGTAAATATTTTATGAATATTTTCATATCTAATATTGAATTTAGTAATTATTATATACTTTGTTAACTAGACCGATTAGGGTTAACCTTACCTAACCTAACCTAACCACCTATGGCCCGTTTTACAATCATAGTTTAAACCTGGGTTACACTTAACCCACTGATTTTACCAGCCGAATTCCGAGGTTTAACCTATTGTAATACGGGCTCTTATTTCTTAATGTGTTGGCTGTGGTCAATACAATAATAATGTCAGATGAGGTTATCGATGAACTGAGGATCCAAAAAAAGAGAAAACTGGTTTTCGTATTATAACTGTTATTAGATTCTGAGTGAAACGATGAATGTATTGATTTTACAATGATGTGTGTTTATTTTTTATTTTTTTTTGTGTCTGTCATCACGTTTTAGGACAGTAAAAGTGCTTGGATTTTCTTCAACAGTAGCTTTTCTGATAGGAAAGTGAATCTAGTTGGTACTTTGGGGGGTCAAAAATAAAAAGTCCTAGTAGTTTTCACAATGTCTATAAGAAAGTCAAATTAAATATTTATGAGCGTTTGAAATTCAAATTTTTACAACATTGGATATTTACTCGATTTCTCAAGTAGCGATTTCCTTATTTTGTTGTAATTCTAAAACGAATAACTGTAGATACATGAAAGTTTCACTGAATGTTCATATTAGCATTTTCTATACACTGTACAATTTTGAAAATATTTTGACTTTTTTTGAGCTGTTTACGGACATTTTCAGTATTCAATTTTTTTAGTTTTTTTTTTTCTATAAATATCAATAAAGTTTTATCTGTTCGGCCAAAAAGTGTAAAAATTTAATACAAGGCTCTTGATATATTGTTAGAATAGCAATTGAAAAATTTTAAAAATACATAGGCACAATTTTGTTTTATAAGCATTTAAAGATCGAATTTTGACAAAATTTATCAAAATCTCGAAAATTATCAATCATTGTAATTAATAAATTATAAAATGTTTAGTTTTCATAGCTAAGGATTGCAAATTTAAAACAAAGGTTAACATAAATAGTTTATACTTTAACCAAAAAATCTAAAAAATGTATGAACACAGTTATTTTTTACAGACATTTTAAATTCAAGTTTGCACGAAATTACATAATAAAAAACCTAGAATAACTATTTTAGTTATTTTGTTGTGATTGTATAATATTATTCGTGGGTACTTGAAACTTCTAAAGTGTACTACTATATATCTATGATAGTATCAGGGTTTGTTGTTGGTGTATAACGCGTTATAAGTATCTAATGGATGTTGTGATATGATTAATTTGGAATTTATTATAGGTACCTATTATATGTCAATTTTTTTTAAATTCCTTAGATATGTATAAAATATGTCGTAAACCTAAACTGACATACCGTCTCCACTCAGAATCGTTTTTCTTATACAATGATATAATATCATTGAATTGAAATATAATACCATCCATAATACAGTGACCCACTTGTAACCTACTGTACAGCAGAGCGACACCCACTTGCCCACCTTTTTTATAGTTAAGGAATGAAAATTTAAACCAAGGTTCCTCGAACATAGTTCATATTGTAACCAAAAAAATCTAAAAAATATATAAACACTCAAACTAATTTTTTTTATAGACATCTGAAGTTCAAAATTTGGAAGAAATTTATTATTTAAACGAAGAATAACAATTTTAGTTATTTTGTTATAATTTAAAAATATTATTCCTGGGTACCTACTTTAAATTCTTAAAATATATTATTATATTTTATAGCAGGGGTGACCAACATGACTATGTACGTGATCCACACCCAGACTGCAATTTTTTGTTAAATAATATTATTATTGTGTATTAATAAAATTTTATTCACGTGAATCACTTTATTCAACAATGAAAATAATTAAGTAAAAATATTGTATATATATAATATAATATTACCACACACAGGCCATGGTACCGCGGTGTCTACGGTTAAGACTATAATACGACTGCAACAATATCGTCAGTCCCCGGTCCGACAAATTCGTAATTTTTCACGATGTCATTATTTATCGTGCACAATATATAATATTATATTATTAAATGTCCTCTCGTAGGTACCGAAGTGCAGCACCGCGAGTACATAAGTCTCTGCAGCATTGTTTGCCTTGCATATTATACGTAGTGCACGCTCATACTATATATACATCTATATATTATTAATTATTATATACACATAGGTATATATATATATACTGGGTGATTCTTTTATCAAACAACACTCATTATTTCAAAAAGTGTAAATTTTTTTGAAGATATTTTTTACATAGTTTCAAGTCGCTTATAAAACAACGTTTTTATTAAAAAATTATATTTTTAATTATTTTTTATCCTTATAATTTTTTAAGTTTTTTACTTTTTTGAATGACAACATAGGGTTTTAATTTTATATTCTAAAGTAGAATATTTTTCTTAGTATTTTGATACATGAAAATTGAATTTGGGGCGAGTAGTTTATGAGTTATAAGTATTTAAAGTTTAGACGAGCGGTGAAGTGGACAAACATTTCGCGGGGTAACCCCGAACCACTCCACTCCGCTCGTGTAAACTTTAAATACTTATAACTCATAAACTACTCAACCCAAATTCGATTTTCATGTATCAAAATACTAAGAAAAATATTCTGCTTTGGAATATAAAATTAAAACCCTATGTTGTTATTCAAAAAAGTAAAAAACTTAAAAAATTATAAGGATAAAAAATAATTAAAAATATAATTTTTTAATAAAAACGTTGTTTTATAAGCGACTTGAAACTATGTAAAAAAATATCTTCAAAAAAATTTACACTTTTTGAAATAATGAGTGTTGTTTGATAAAAGAATCACTCAGTATATTATTATAATAATACAATGTTGTACGATCGTGTATATACCTACTTATATATATTATATATATAAATATAAATACATTATATACATATTATACACAGCCATAGGTATGCGACTGTAATAATATAACGTCCTTATTGTTAGCGCGCGAGCGGGTGAAAGCGCAACGGACGATCAATTCGCAATAGCTGCACACTGCAAATACAATATAGGAGCGCAAACTTTCTACGCCTCCGACTTGCGATTTATAGGTAAAATATACGTCGCGACGATGTAAAATATATTATATTATACTCACTACCGCCACCGCAACCAGATTTATAGACTTATTCTGTTTGGGTGCCCAGCGAGTAGAAATCGCACGCGATGTTGCCGTGATTTAAAACGTATACGACGTATATACAGGTACGCGTTTTCCAGACTTTTGAACTATCTATTTGACGACGACAGCTGCGAGTACGTACTTACTTACCTATACCACGGTTTATAACAGTGCAGTATATGCCTACCTAACTGCAACCGTATTATAATATAATATATACTGCTGATTGTTATACCTAGGCAACTATGGTATTGGATATACGTATATTACACTACTCGGCGTAAATGTCCTATGCATAATTCATTTACATTATCGGCCATTATAATAATATGCATCCATCGGGTCGCGAAAAACGATTTATAACTTCTTTTCGGTTTTAATGATATTATAATATCCATAGAAAACGAGATCACGATGTTTCAAGTATAAATATGTTGTGTAATAAGACTCGTGTGACGCAAACTGAATTCAAAAATATGTAAAGGAGACTGTGAAACATAAGTAACCGAGTTATGGTGTATCCGGTTTTGTGAATACACGCGCATTATATTATATTTATTTATTTATTTGCTTTTTTTTTATATATGACACTATTATTATATTATTATAACTATTAACTATACGGTACCTATATTATGTAGTCTAGCAAAATATATGAAATTATATCGTTTAAAACCAATTAAAGGCGTCTCGATGGCTTCTTTTTCCCGAGTGTCTTCGTTTTACGCCCTCGGCGCTGGGTGCATATTATAATATAATACGAGTCACATTATGTAATATACTCGTATACGTATACTGTAAGCATATTACCGGTATATAACGATAATATTAACGACGTGAAACGTGTATCTTGTAAACGATATACGTGTAAACAGAGTTTTTTTGTTTGTAATTTTTTTTTTTACAAGTTGTTGTAACCTAACCTAACCTATGGTGGATTAATATAATCAATTAATACAAAATCCTAACCTAACCGTACTAATATCAGATGAATAAAAAAAAAATCCAATAGAATAGCCTGTCTTCTTCCCATATGTCTATCTACACACAAACATTAATTTATCTATACATATATATATTATATATTGACAAAAAATAATAATACAAATCAACAAACATGCCCGAGCAACCATTATATAATACACTGTTGAGGCCACTTTTGTATTTTTTACATCCAGATTTCCTACTTTTCCGGTGGCTTTTCTTAAGATGTTCTTTCTTAAAAACCTTCTACTGGCGATTACGAACATCTTACAAAAATTTGAGCCAAATCGGAGCAGACGTTCTCGGTTGATGAGGTAATGACAATTTTTCACGCTCCATTTATATATATATATGTATTATGTATATATAGAAAATGTAAAAAATAATAAAACTTTGATATTTATTCACTTTATAAACCTTCTCTGGACCTCCTCAAATAATTCAAGACCAAAATTAGCCAAATCGGTCAGGCCGTTCTCGAGTTTTAGGGAAACTAACAAACAGCAATTCATTTATATACATTTATTTATATAGATTATAAATCATAATATTATTTTATACAATATTACTAGATGTTATTATTACCTACCTAGTCAATTTATAGTGAATACGGTGTGAATAGGTTTGTGGTGTGCAAATAGCATAGAATGAATATAAATATTTTGAAAATTGCCTTGAGTACCTATGTTCCAAGCTGGCTGGTACTCGATGTCTCGATCGAGTGTCAATAAACGAATTATATGTCTGAATTCCATATTAGAGTAAACTAATGACATCATTTTAAATCCTCAAATATTTGGATGAAAATTATTTCTTGAGATAAGAAACAAATTATTATGACGTGCAATATAGGTGTTTTATTAATAGGTATATAAAGCTATATTGTAAAGGTATAGGTATTCCAATCATTACATTACAATTATAAAAGTATTAGTGTTAACATGAATAATATGTTGAAATGTACATAATATGTAATGTCTTTGGAAATAAATTGGCCATATAATATATTTTCAATTTTGAACAATATAATATTATTTTGTTGTCTTGGAGATATTCGTTTGGATGTTTATGCGTACGACCGATTACACATTTTGAATCAGTTTATATTCCGCGACGAAACATCTCTCAAATATTATAGTAATTTTCACATAAATAATATATACAATGGTCAATGATCAACTTATGATTTTATTTATATATTGTCTTATTGCTTAATAATTTTTCTACACCTTGCGTAAGGTACGCATAAAAAATCAAAAAAAACCTAACAACTAAGTACAGTTTTCCACACCATTATGCAGCGAGAGTACGATGAAGAGATCCTCCGGGACTATTTTAACGTTTCCGTGATGGACGTTGTGGCAGCTCTAATGACAAAAATTGAACAACTGTACGCTACAGAAACCGAAACCGGAGTTATTTACGACGGAGAGAAGGAGTTCGATGGAGCTCATTTGAGCGACTACGTTGTGTCGATGGTCAGCGCGGCTGTCATCGGCCAAGACCAGGAGATTTCGGAAGTGCAGTCCGAACCGCAGCGTTGACGGGCTGCACTTCTGGACCTCAGCGACCATGCGAAGACCGGAAACGAAGAGGTGGACTGCACCGAGATGCGGCCGGCCGAGGCCGTCTGCAGAAGGTCGGCGAAGAGTGGGGCGAAGATCGACGAACAGGCAACACAAGCTGCAGTGTCTTCACGCGGGTGGGTAAGGCGATTGGCGGCCGCCGCGTGGAGAGGAGTGAAACGGGCAGGACGTGCAGTAATTTGCCTGGGTTTCTGAAAAGCGTCCTCCGAACCCGACCCCTCGGTCGAGGGCAGCAGTCAAGGCGAAGCGATGTGGGGATCGAGGTATATGCGAGGTACTTGAAAGTGCACTTCCGGGGTGATCGGCAGGTCACCGACACACGTTCTCCGGCCACCGGCGGCAGGGACACGGGATCGCGGACGTCCGGAGACCCTCTGGAAACGTGGCGGGCCCCGGCCGCTTCGGTCCGAGAGCGACGACGACGACGACACGACGAGCTGGCTAGCTGTAGCGGTGGTACCTGCACTTGCGGTACGACTGCTGCAGCGTTTGCACCGCGAAGACGACTCGCGACGGTGTCGACGGAAACCGCAGAGCGCAAGTCGGGCGAGTGACGGACGACTTTAATTATTATTATCGTACGGTGGCTAGGGACCGTATAATGATAATATTTTAGTCTTCGTCGCTAGCTCTGACGAGCCTCTTTGGTGACCGTCTTCGCCGTCGCCATAGTCGTCTTCGGCACCTGCAGCACAATATCTATAGCGGACGTCATCGCGCACTAGCCAACCATCACCGACCGTCATCGTCGCTCTCGCAGCCACCGTGGTCAGGTTTCGCCCGCTTCCGTGGTCGTCTTCGCTTCCTCGAGGAAACGCGCCCGCGACTCTTGTCCCCCGCAGGACCGGCCGCAAGGACGTTGTGGAGGTGACCATCTTCTGCACCACTCACTCGCCATCACGTACCCCTCCACTTCGCATCGTCTTGACTGATGTCTTTTTTTTTTCTTACAATTGATTGTAATTTATTCTGCCACTTTTGAGCACCTTTTATATTTTTTTACATTTTAATTTTTGTTAATATTATTATTCATGTTTTTTGCCACTTTGAGCACCTTTTAATTTGTGTTAATATCACTGTTTACTGAAATTTATTCTGCCACATTGAGCACATTTTAATTTTTTTTTAATATTATTATTCCAGTTTTTTTGCCACGTTCAGAACCTTTTTTGTTGTTAATATTATTGTTTCTGTTTTTTTGCCACGTTGAGCACCTTTTTTTGTTGTTAATATTATTGTTTCTGTTTTTTTGCCACGTTGAGCACCTTTTTTTGTTGTTAATATTATTGTTTCTGTTTTTTTGCCACATTGCGAGCATTTTTCCTATTTTTCTTTATATTCTCGATTATTCACCAACAACATTGTATGTACAGAATTAATTATTTTAAAATTAACAAAATTATCAGAAATTTACTTGTTACCATTACGCGATAATTAAAAAGCTACAATTAGGTATTTATTTTAGATTTAATTATTATATTATACTTATTTCTCTCCGTCACAGTGACCCGGGGTGAAATAAGCGAAGTAAGTCGCGTATAACTCCAAAAAAATTAGTATTTACTATGGGTTTTTTCCTTATTGTATTATTCTGTAAAATGACAACACTACAATAAAAATGTACCGAAAAAAAATAGAATTAAACGATTAACGACCAATTGACGACCTCTACTCGATTCTAAGAAAATCAAGATTGTAACGACAGCGCATGTAGCGTCCGCAGGATTTTTCAATTGGGGGGGCTTGAAAATTAGTTACAAATTTATTTTTATTTTGTCCAGTCTAATAATTTCAGACGTTTATTTGAGATATTTTAAAATGTTTGTAACTTTTCAACTTTTATGGTAGAAAAAATGCTCTTATCATAAGCTTCGATGCCCGGTGTATGTTTTTGGAAGCAAATTGGATCTAATTGGTACTTTTAGGAGGTCGAAATTGAATCTGCTCAGTGCTTTTAAAAGTACCTAATTGGAGAAAAAAAATGAAAACTTATTTAAATTGTTTGGTAACAATAGCTTGGTTTGGTTATACCATCCTCACTTGGATTGTATTTGATTAATTAAATTTTTTGATGTGAAAACATCTTATGTGGCGTTCAGACTTTTCCGTTTGGGCAGTGAATTTTTTCGAGCGTTATTCGAGCGTTACCCTTTTCGCGTAACGCTAGCGCTTCCGACGTGCTGATTGGCGGAGACTCGGTGCGACGCAACGCAACGCAACGATAGGCCGCCTGTGCTCAGGGGGCGTGGCTTCATTACGATCACGGACATCGAACATAGTGCGGGCGAGAGCGTCAAATTCAGGGGCGATTTTACAGGGGGGTGTGGGGGGGTTTGACACCCCCCGAATGTCGGCAATTATAAATACAAGTGGGCAATTTTAAGAAATCAAAAAATCCAACTTTTTATAGATTCTGAGCGGAGCAATGAATGTATTAATAGTACAATGTGTTTTTTTTTTGCGTCTGTCATCACCTTTTAGGACACTAAAAATGATTAGATTTTCTTCAACAGTCCAATCTTTACTGATAAGAAAGTGAATCTAGTTGGTAGGTACTTGGGGGGGTCAAAAGTAAAAAATTCCAAATAGTTTTTAAAAGCGCCGGGGAAACCAAAAAAAAAATTAAGGAAAACCGGGAATGTTTACACAAAATTGTTTTTCTACAAAATCGATATTAGTTTTTGGTGTAACTCTAAAACAAAGTAACGTAGATACATGACTTTTTCCCTAGTTGTTTTCAGCATTTTTACATGATAACATTTTTAAAAAATGTTGGTTTGTTTTGAACTGTTTACGGATATTTTCAGTTTCAGTTTTAGATTCTGAGTGGAACGATGAATGTATTGATTTTACAATGATGTGTGTTTTTATATTTTTTTTTATTTTTTTTACTTTTCTGTCTGTGTACACGATAAGTAGTCGAAATAATGCTTCGATTTTCGACTTCAGTATCTTGTTCGATTGGAAAGTGAATATCGTTGGTGCATTGGGGAGGTCAAAATTTAAAATTCCCAGTACTTTTCAAAAGCGCCAAGAAAAACAAAAGAAAAATTAAGGAAAAACAGGAATTTTTACGCAAAATCGATTTTTCAGAAAATTTAATTTGGTTTTTGGTGTAACTTTAAAACAAATGACCGTAGATACATGAAATTTTCACTGGTTGTTTATATTTGCATTTTCTATAACACGATAACATTTTCAAAATATTTTGATTTATTTTGAACTGTTTAGGGACATTTTCATTTTTCATTTTTTTTTAGTTTTTTTTCTAGAAATATCAATAAAATTTTATTTGTTGGTTAAAAAAACTTGAAAATTTAATAGAAGGCCCCTAGTATATTGTTTCAAAGGCAGATGAAAATTATTAAAAATCCTTAGTCACAATTTATTTTTATAAGCATTTAAAGTTCAAAAATTGACAAAATATGGAAAAATCACTAAAATTAGCAAATTATTTTGAGTTAAGAATTCGTAAAATTTTTCTTTTTAAATCTAAGATTTTAAAATGTAATACAAGATTCCTTACAAGATTATCTACCTTTATCAAAAAAAAATGTCTATAAGAAAGTCAAATTAAATTTTTATGAGCGTTTGAAATTCATATTTTTACAACATTGGATATTCACTCGATTTCTCATGTAGCGATTTTCTTATTTTGTTGTAATTCAAAAACGAATAACTGTAGATACATGAAAATTTCACTAAATGTTTATATTAGCATTTAGGTACTATACCCAATACAGTTTTGAAAATATTTTGAATCTTTTTGGGCTGTTTACGGACATTTTAAGTTTTCAATTTTTTTAGTTTTTTTTTCTATAAATATCAATAAAGTTTGTTCTGTTGGGCTAAAAAGTGTAAAAATTTAATCCAAGGCTCCTGATATATTGTTACAATATCAGTTGAAAAATATTAAAAATACATAGGCACAGTTTTTTTTTATAAGCATTTAAAGATCGAATTTTGACAAAATTTATCAAAATCTCGAAAATTGTCAATCATTGTAATTAATAAATTATAAAATGTTCAGTTTTTATAGCTAAGGATTGCAAATTCAAAACAAAGGTTCTCATAAATATTTCATACTGAAACCAAAAAATCTAAAAAAATATATGAACACAGTTATTTTTTACAGACATTATAAATTCAAATTTGGACGAAATTACATATTAAAAAACCTAGAATAACTATTTTAGTTATTTTGTTGTGATTGAATAATATTATTCGTGGGTACTTGAAACTTCTACTTGTATCACGGTTTTTGTTGATGTATAACGCGTTATAAGTACCTACCTAATGGATATTGTGATATGATTAATTTGGAATTTATTATAGGTACCTATTAAAGGTCAATTTTTTGTTTTATACCATAGATATGTATATAATATGTCTTATACATAGACCGACATACCATCTCCGCTCAGAATCGTTTTTCTTATACAATGATATTATATCGTTGAATTCAAATTTAATATCATCTATTATACAGTAACCCACTTGTAACCTACTGTACAAAAGAGCGACACTCACTTGCCCACCTTTTTTTAAAATTTTTTTTTCTATGAATGTCAATAAAATGTTATTTTTTGGGTAAAAAATGCTTGATTTAATACAAAGATCCTAATATATTGGTTCACAGACAGATTTAAAAACGATTTTGTAGTTAAACCGTATGAATTAATATTCAACTTTTATAGCTATATAAAGTTTGAAAATTTAAAACAAGGTTGCACGTAAGTATTCTGTAACCAAAAAATCTCAAAAATATAAGTTTTAATTTCATCTTTGAAAGCAGAATATTTAGATACAGTATTTTGATACATAAAAGTCAAATTTAGGAGTTTAGGGTAGGTTAGGTTAGTAACCTAAGTTTCTAACTTAACCTATTTTAATAATATTCTTATAAATTTGCTGTACATTTATGAAGAAAGTATGCATTTATGTTCTTAAAATATTATTATACGGCAATATTCACTCCAAACCCCCCTAAAAATAAACTCTAGGATCGCCCCTGGTCAAATTAGTTCATCGTTGACAACCAACGTGAACAATTAACTAAAAATGTATTGTATACATACAATATTACTATTTGATCACATGCGCAGGCGCGCAACTACGAACGCGTCGTACTCGTACATCGTCCGTTGTCGCGAGTTGGTAGTTCTCGAGGACGTTTTTCGTTGATAAACACTATAAACAATAAACATGGTCCAGGGCTTGAAACCGTTATCAAAATTATCGGTTAACGCTAGGAAATTCTATAACGTCGGTAAACGTTGAAACTTTGATAACAGAGAAATTCGAAATGTTTGTTTGCTAAGCAATAAAGTAAACATTTCAAACGCCATGATCCAGCGTTTTGTCTGTTCAGTAGTTCAGTTCCAACAACCAATACCTACCGTGGTTGAATTTGCTTAAACTTTTTAATCAAAAGTACCTACCTATATTTATTGATGTGAAAATCGTTTTGCATGACAGTGTAAATTTTCGAGCTTTACCTTTTTCGTAGGTACCGAGCAAATTTTCTATGGAGTTAATATTTTCGGACTTGTAATTTTTTTTTTCAAAATTTTTCGAAAAACACCGAAAATTCTTTTGCCACTAACAGACTAATTATGACGTCAGACTGGGCGTCAACCTTGGGGGTAGGTCAAGATCGGAATTCCTGCCGAGCGAATTTTCTATGGAGGTAATATTTTCAGACTTGTGATTTTTTTCCATATTTTTCGAAAACCACCGAAAATTCTTTTGCCACTAACAGAGTAATTCGGACGTCAGTCTGGGCGTCAACATTGGGGGTAGGTCGAAATTGGAATTCATACCGAGCGAATTTTCTATGGAGGTGATATTTTCAGACTTGTGATTTATTTCCAAATTTTTCCTTCAAATTCTAAACTCATATAATATATGTTTTCACATCTTATGAGGGTCGCTTGAGACACACGCGTTTTTTTTTATAAATGTCAATAAAAAATTATTTATCCGGTCAAAAAGCTTAAAAATGTAATACTTAAGTTGTTTTATTATAGCTAAAATATTAACGATACATATGCATTTAAAGTTCAAAACAATTTAACCACAGTTAATTTGTAGTTCAAAACTTATAAAATATAAAATATGTATAGCTAAGGCTAGACAATTTAATAAAAGGTCTTTCATACAAGTAGTTCATTCTTTTACCGAAAAATTACGGATAATTTATGAAAATTGGTATGCAAATACAATGTTTTTTCAAAAATGAATTCATTCTGGTAAGACATATATGAAATGTACGTCTTGCTTACTATAGTTGACAGTTTAAACTTGATTAATATTTTTTTTTTAAAGTAATAATAATACGGTCAATGGGGGGGGGGCATCAGCCCGTTAGTCCCCCTGCGGACGCCACTGGTTTATAATATATGTCCCTATTTTGGTGTCAACTGCAATTGTCGAGCCCTATTTTTAAATATTCGGACACTCAGATATAATTCGCTTTTCGCAGAAATGTTGGATTTACTTGTCAAGTATACGAAATTATTATGAAAATGGACTTGTGGTGCCCAATCAGCAGTAGTTAGCGATTCAGTTGTTTTTCAGTCTAGTCGTAATGACTTATACAAATGCTTCGATCACTTTGTTTTCCCCGTAACATATACGGTCGTTGTACAGTATACGTTTTGTGACCGTATTCGCATTAAGTCTCCAGGGGCGTCCTTATATTTGGATTTATCATTCACGTTGCGGGGTCACTATAATATAATTATACTTTCGATTCGTGTTTTTTTCTTCCATTTATTATTTTAATTTTATGTTATACTCGCAAATCGATACATCCTCGCTCACGATAGATATATGCTGGTGGCAATCATTAAGCACACGGATCGCTGCAACGATGTGTGTGATCATTTTGTTTGTGTACTAGTAGTTTCCTCGACACGTCGAAAAAAATTTAATAACAACTATGTATAATCGACTATTATAATATTGACTATATTGTATTTTACATAAATTAATAGTCATACAATAAATGCATATTTGATATTTGCAATGGTCGGATGGACGGTGGTATCGTGTGGCTGCAATTGCAACACGTTTGATTTATTTGTTTTGATATAAAACCGTAATAACATTTTCCACTAAGCTTTACTCGAGGTACATTTTATTATAATTTAATCGACGCTGATATTGAATTCTCAACAAGCGTGGAATGATTTCCCCCCGACGATGTATTGTAAATTATACTCGATTTTTCGTTAATTAATTTCGAATCGAAGAAGATGAACTGAAAAAAAATCGATTTGTCGTAATGTCTAGGTGCACAATAATAATTATTTTATACTACTGCAGATTATTTTAAATCACAATTATAATACGGCCAAACTACATAACATACCAGTTATAAAGTGTGCTATAGTGTATTGCATATAATGGTGTTCCCACAGGTTCGGTATTGCAATGGATCAATTTACAATGATTGAAAACGTATATTGAATTTGTTTTTTTCAGTTCAAAATCCCGAGACGTACAGTGTACACGTTCATCATTTACCAACTCATGTGTGTATTGGGCCCACTTGCGTTATATTAGATTTATAAAATTTCCTGTTCGGAAAGCTCGCAGTGACACCATTTCGATTTGAAAACATGTTCATAAAAAATATTAAAAATATATGAATTTAAAGCATGTATAACATTATCATAAATTAAAATTTTGCAGTAGATTTGTGGGTTTCCAATACGATAACATGATATTATAATATTGTCATCCATGTTTGTGTAATGACTGGCTATACTACGAAAATAATTTGCTAAAAAATCAAAACGACATAAAATACATATCCAACGCCGCGCAGAGCTAAGTAAAAAAAGAAAGAAACTAGCGCGCGACGACGGTGTATATTACACGAGAGAACCAACTTGTATTTAACCAATGTTATTTTACGAAAATCATGTCGACCAGTGACCACCCTGTGTCCCTGTAGCCTAAACTAATGAACCAATTGACTTGAAAAGTTCACAAATAGCTCAGTTTGGTGTGTAGATGATTCTGTGAACATTTAAAGTTTATCGGAGTATTACAGCCTTAGTTACATGCTAAAGTATTAACATAATAATTAAGCAAAACGCTATTTTTTTCATCAATTCCACAATGTATATGTTCCGCGGCGTTGTATGTTTGTGCTGGCCGCCCATTTTTCCCCTTCCACTCGTTGGTTGAAATCACTCGTTGCGTAATCCGTCGTCACGGCGCTGCGTTGAACTATCTGGCCGTCTGAATTTCCCTCTCCATGCAACGGGTTTACGTCTTTTGTGTATGAGTGTTTAATTTTATTAAAGAAAGTTTATCATCTAAAAATAAGCAATATATAAGACATTTTGTTTCAGGTGTTGGAGGTACTGGTAAATCATTTTTAATAAAGATGATTTAAACTTATATTAATACAGTTGTAAAAAAAAATGTCGCAATTACTGCCCCGACTGGAATATCAGCTTATTATATTGAGGGAATGACGATACATCGTCTGCTACAATTACCAGTTGAACATGGCAATAGTGCAATACTCCATCGTATCGACCACTATCTAATAATGTTTTAAAAATAATTCGTCATACCATGGAAAACGTTGTGTTGCTTATTATTGACGAAATAAGTATGGTTTCAAACATAACGCTTTCCTATATACATCTTCGATTATGTGAGATATTTGACACAAGTGATAGCGATAACGGTTGGTTCGGACGTATTTTAGTTCTAGGTGATTTATTGCAAATTCCACCTGTAAATGAAGCATCTCCGTTTATAACATTGAATTCTACGCAGAGCAAAAAATACTTGAATTCACTAGGAACAGTTAACTTATGGGCTACTTTATTTACTTATGACGAACTAACTCAAAATATGAGGCAAAAAAATGACCCAACATATGCAAACATTTTAGGGAGAGTAAGAGTTAATGCAGTGACTTTAACTGATATTGATAAAATAATGTTACGAAAAATCGCATTTAAATCGAAAACAAAGAAAGATATGATTACACAATTAAATGTTTTATTTACCGACATACCGGCAAGTCTAAAGTGACATTGAAATCTATGTTTGAAATAATTTCAGAACAAGTTTATTAATTATTATTTATTATATACGTATTACGTATCATTATTAATTAAACCATTTATATTACTTTTCAAATTATTTTATATATTTTATTGTACTGATAAACTGGGTTTAAATAATAATATTTGAGTATATTAGCTTACATAGTATGTACAATGTTTTTATCAGACTTAGGCAGAAATTGTATTTAAGATGCCCCCCCCCCCCCCCAGTAAATATGCTCTAGATCCGCGCCTGAGTCACCGACTGATATATATTACCTATCACATCGAAAAAAACAATATACCTACTAAACCCAATTTTTCCACTTGGAAGTCAGCTGCCCATCACTTTGTAGTCTAAAAACTTTGCAATAGTTTTTTTTTTTTTTTATTTGGTTTTTGATATTAATGTTCAACCCCCTCCCCCCCCCACATGGACACTTTACAAATATAATATATGTACTACTGTACTTACATATAATTATAATAATTTTATTTTATTGGGAATAAATCTAGTTTAGCGTACACAAGAATAATTATTTTTAAATTTTTTTTAGGAAACCTATTATATTAAATATGTATAAATTACAACTAGAAATTGACGGAAATCATAATTTTTTAAGTTATAGTGTTACATAGTTGACGATTTTTGGTGTTTTACTCATTCGTACAATGCAATATTATGTTATCGGGCGTTTGGAACTTTTCTGTTTTACTAAACAACTTTTTTTTTTTTTAACGTACCTATCTAGTTAAGCACGCTACCATAAAAACTAATGATTTCCGGAAATAACTACTGCACCATCGTTTTAAAATGGTTCTAATAGGTGTCTGAAGAAAAATATTGATAAATTCACGTTTGAGTTAAACTAAATTTATAAGGCTAAATGTATCAAATATTTTGTTTAAAAAGAAAAAAATCAAACCACATCCACAATTATTCCTAAGCACGCTTTCGGTCAACCGTTTGAGAAACAATTGGAATAATTAAAAGTAATCTAGGACTGATCAAGCCGCTTGTAATTTATTATTATACATTTTTGGTTTAAAAAATTGTAATCTGGGAGGGTGGACTTCGGAAAATCAAATTACGTACCTAATCCAGGTTTTCTCTTCGGCACTATTTTTGCCACAATTGCTGTAGCATATAATGATAACGGCTCATATACTCAGTTTTTCAATAACAGTGAAAACACATTTATTTATTTGGTATACTGTTCCGTTATCCCGACGGCCAGTCAAGTACCGCGACTCCTCAATTCCGTCATCTTTACTATCGCCCCCATACTATAATACCAGCCAGACTGCATAGTTTCCAGTAACTACATGGTTAACTGCGGTTACCTTGTGACCAACCTGAGGTGGTGTTGCACGGCAAGTCGAGGGATATTTTAGTTCTTTTTGTCGGAGCGCGGCGCAGTGAGCGATCGGCCAAGTGAATTTAAGTTCTCGATAGTAAGCTTTTCTCTTGAAAAAAATTAACTTCCAATATGGTGATTTTCTGACTCTGTCTAACACACGCGCAACATAGTATTTTAGACGTGTTTTTCGCCAAACATACCAATTATTGATCTAATGAAGCGATAAAAATTCTGAAAACAGATTTGAATTCGTTGTCCGGTCTGTTCGAAAGCGGCATTCCCACATTTTTGATATTATCCCCAAAATTTCAGAAAACGTCATATTGCTAAAAAAAGAGTATTTAAGCATTTTTGTATTTACATTTTTGGATAAGCTAAAATCAAAATTGTGGGAAAGTCGATTGCAAGAAGACTTGATGACAAATTAAAATCTGTTTTGTAGAATTCTCATCGCTTAATTAAGCCTTAATTAGATCAATCGGTATTTTTTGCAAAAAATTCATCTAAAATCCTATCTGTTTGACAAAAACAGAAAATCACGGTATGGAATCCCCTTAAAGTGATGCCCACCTGGCCACTCCCTCCCTGCGGTGCGCACGGACAAAAAGGAACGAAAACATCCCTCGACTTGCTATACAACACCACCCCAAGTTGGTCACTGGGTAATCGTAGTTAATCTTGTCGTTACGGGGAACTATAAAGGCCAGCTGGTATAGTATCGGGGTGGTAGTCAACATAACGGAAAAGTACGGTTTATTTTTGTAATTTTTAATAGATTTGGAAATGCATATCAAATCAATATTGTAGAACAGTATAACTATTAATTCTTTCATTTGTATATTTTTATTGTTTGATTCAAGGAGCGCTGGGATTGATGTAATGAATTTTCTTACAACATTGAAATCGATATTATAATTAAAATAAAGAGTACGAAACAATAATATTCTATGGGGGTTTTAAATGGAATATATTGCCCCTGAAAATGGGTTTATTAATCAACAAAAATATCGTACCGAGTTCTCACTTAATTATGTAAGTGTACAAAAATTAAAAAACAATATCGATTTCGATTAGATGTTTGGTATTTGAAAATTGGGTTATAAAGTGTTGTTAGGGCGCAGCCACATGGTATTTTCGCCGTCGAGTTCAACAGGTTTGACCAACACGGTTTTTACGTTACCATCTAA
This sequence comes from Macrosiphum euphorbiae, assembly GCA_949089665.1. Lineage (NCBI taxonomy): Eukaryota > Metazoa > Arthropoda > Insecta > Hemiptera > Aphididae > Macrosiphum > Macrosiphum euphorbiae. The sequence continues at coordinate 61,635 of CARXXK010001039.1, forward strand.
ACAACAAACTGTTTTTAAATCTACTGAGTCATAGTACACAATGGACTCTATAATACCATGTTTAGTATCGCTCAGTCGGTTTAAGAACAGGTGTTTAGACGGCAACATAAAAACCGCGGTGGTAAAACCGTTCGGACTCGACGTCGAAAATACTTCGTTGTGGCCGGGCCCTTAGCAAAATTAGTTTTAAAATTCTTATTTGTATAAAATGTGTGTACAATTATTGTTTTAAAAAAATTTAGATAAAACTAAAAACTAATTATCATGTAAAAATGTGACTAAAAATTCAAAAAAATATTTAAAAAAAAAAACGAAAAATCTGTTTTACTATTATTGATAAACTGAATATACCAACGGTTACCACTTTATGTGACAACAATTATGACAAAAATAGTGTCAATCTCTCACAACCAATTTTTATGTATTATTCTAATTTGTACCCCCCCCCCTCGGTTTTTATTTTGCAATGATTTTCCATTCGGCGGTAGTACAGTTTTCTTATGGAATTCGTACTACAACTCTTCAATTACTTGATCGATGTCTTGACAATGTATACCTACTCATAGTTTATATCTTATTCTTCTTATCATTATTTTTCTTTTTGTTCAAACTGTAGTTTTAGTTCGATGTTCAAGTTCACTCAATTTTCTTCGTATCTCTTTTTATCCAGCGCCACGGTCGTGGCGCGAGCTAAGTAAAAAAAATAAAAGCGGCGGCACGACAGTGTATATTATCTCGAAGCAGGAGTTTCCCATTAAAACCGTGTAAATTTCGGTGTTTTTTGTCAGATGAGATAATTAATTATCTACTGAATCAATTTATACCTAGTAAATTGCAAAACATGAGGAAAATCATGCAGATGATCCTTTTGTAAAAATCATAAAATCGTACAGTTAGAAATTAAGTTATTAAAGGAAACGTGAAACATTTTTAATGAAAAATTATATTGAAATCTGGATTCACGGCGGCCGCTTCTCGCGTTGTCGTGCCGACCGGCCCCCACTCGCAGTCTCCTCTCGCGGTCTCCCACTACGGCCTTACACTATTACGTGTATTATCTATGGCTACGTCGCATTTCATTATTACTACTTCATGTAATCACAGGGGCGTCATTTGAGGGGGGTCCGGGTGTGCGGTAGCACCCCTTAATTTTAAAATGGTTCCAATTGGCCTGCGCCCCGCTGAAGCCTAAAATAATGCACGAGCCACGAATGCACAATTATTAATATGATTAAAATTAAATTGTATTTTAATTTTTATATTGACAACTAATGAAAGATTATCAGAACCAACCAATAACTTGTTTAAGTTATTTGAAATTTTTGACCTTTCTAGTCCCAATTTTTTTAATCCAGATAGCCTTTATTTAAAACTATTTATAAACCATTATAGTTATTTTAACTTTAATGAAATTCAAATTTCTTCTGAGTTTCCACCAGTAAAAGCACTATTTAATGAGAAACATGATGTTGATTTGGAAACCATAGCAATATGCCTAAAAGATTGTCCTATCGCTTTTGTTGAAACTTTAAAAATTATTTCATTGGTAAAAACTTTACCAATTACAATTTACAAAGGCATCAAATAAAAGGTTTTTTTTCATTATTTAAAAGAGTTAAGTCATATTTACGCATCACCATGGGTGATGAAAGGCTAAGTGATTGGATGGTACCTACTTAATGTTGAAAAAAAAGAAGTTAACAATATAAATTTAGAAGAAGCTGTAGATAAATTCACTAAACTAAAAAATCGACGATATCCGCTTCTTTAAATTTAAAATATTTTTTTTCTAGCTCTTTGCTTTTTCCAAAATTATAATAATTATGAAAACAAACGACAATTTATTAATGTAGATATTAAGTCCTTTTTTTATTTGCTGCTGCATTAATTCTTCTAGCTTTTTACGAATCAATTATTATTGGTTTTCACTGTTAAGGTAATTCATTATTTATTATATTTTAGTTTCTTAATAAATTGATATTTACTATTTATTTTGACGCAATGATTCCGAATTGATTCGGTCCTTACTCATAATGTATAATGATAATGGAAATAATTGAAAACCGGATAATGTACATATATACGTATGTATATCTATTTTTATATGGCCTAGTGAAATTTCAAAATGGCCTGCTTGAAACCCCGCACACCCGAAAAAAACCTGAAATGACGCCCCTGTGTAATCATGTTAATATTTTACGTTTCATTTCGTTATCGTCGTCAGCCTGCAGTAGACGTGCACGTTCCGTTCTTTGCATTGCTGCTCATAGCGTGTTGTCTAGTCTGTCTTATCTAATAGATTTGTCATCACGGGGAATCATTACATCATGGTCATTATACAAGTTTAATAAAAAAATCAAATCTTTGGTTCAGATGTAATGATCTCACTTCTAATAAAGAAAGATGGCCTAGAGGTGGCAAAGCAGGCACGTAGCTAGGGGGGGCCTGGGTGGGCCGGGCCCACCCTAAATATACTCTGGCCCAGGGCCGGCCCCCCCAAATTCAAAATATAATTATTTTTACCAATTATCAAAAATGTGATTATGCACATTGAGAGAAATCTATTGTGATTACTATTAGGTAATACAATTATTATTGTTATAATTTAATTTTTATATTCGGGGAACCGTGGATAACCTTATCTGAAAAAAATACAATATAATAGGGTCTTGATACCCTTTTTAAAAACAATAATATATTAGCCGCAGTTATAAGTCTATGCTAAGTTAGCTTGCGAAAGAAATTTTTCATGTCTGAGACGACTGAAAACCTTTCTGACGAATCGCATGACAAATGATCGTTTAAATCAGCGTTTCCCAAACTTTTTCTCTGCCGGACCCCTTAGAGAAAATAAAAAAGATCGCGGACCCCTAAATAAAAATTTAAATTAAAGCAATAATAAATAATAATACTAAATTGTTTGCTTTATTTTTAAAATTAAATACACATATGTTTATAATGAAAAATTGAATTAATAAAAAAAATGGATAAATAGATATATTATTTTTATAATAAATAATTAATGCGTTTAATGTGATGGATGGTGTTGTTTCTTTAATACTAAATCTGGTATTTTAGGATCTATATTAGAAAGTTGAATACGTAAATCTGATTCTATATTTAATCGATTTCTATATTTATTTTTAGTGTACACATAAGCTGAAAATCCTTTTTCACAGAGATAAGTTGTTGAAAAAATCATCAATGGCCTTAGGTCTACTACCCAATTTTTATTTTTGTCAGGAACTGGAAAATATTTTCGAAATGAATGTTTCAAAATTTGGAGGTGTTCAATAATTATATCTTTTGTGTCCTGAGGAAAAACTTCATCGGATGATTCTATAAATGCATAAAGAGTTGGAAAGTGGTTAAAATTGTTTTGAAGGGCACGTTTTCTCCATAACTCAAGTTTTTTTAACATAGCTTCAATGTTATCCTCCGTGTGAAAAATATTGTCTTCTTTCCCTTGTAAACTAATATTTAATGAGTTCAGAGAATTAAAAATATCAGCCAAATAGGCCACTGTACAGAGCCATTCAAAATTATTGAAAAGATTTGCATATTTAGTAACTTCCATAGAGTTATTAAAAAAAAACATTCTAATTTCATTTTTTAACTCAAAAACACGTGACACAACTTTACCTCGCGATAACCAGCGTACTTCAGCGTGCAATAGCAACTGCTTGTGTATACTTCCCATATCTTCACAAATTAAATTAAAAATGCGAGAATTCAAAGATCTAGCTTTTATTAAGTTAACTACTTGCACAATATCACGCAAAACTTCATTTAATTTTTCTGGCATATTTTTTGCAGCTAAAGCTTCTCTATGAATACAGCAATGATGCCAAATAATAGACGAATTAATTGTTTTTAAACGAGCTTGCAGGCCTGATCTAGTACCAGACATCGCACGAGCTCCATCTGTGCTAACCGCCACACAATTATTCCATTTTATATCATGACTTATTATAAAACTATTTAATATATTAAATATTGCCTCACCTGTAGTATTGGAAGGTAGAGATATGCAAAATAAAAAATCTTCAGTAATAGTATTATGATTTTCATAACGGACATATGCAAGTAAATTTGCGTCATTGCAAATATCTGTGCTTTCATCTAATTGTAAAGAATAAAATTTACTTGTTTTGATATTTGAAATAAGCTGTTCTTTAATGTTTTCGCGGACCCCCTCCGGTATACGTGCGGACCCCTAGGGGTCCGCGGACCACAGTTTGGGAAACGCTGGTTTAAATAATTTAGCTTCAATGAACATAGAAAAAAAAATTCTAAAAACTTAGATCTAGATATTTTTGTACAATTGTTTTCGGAAAATCATAAAAACAGAAAAATTATTTTATATTGCACTGTTTAATATTTATATAAGTATAAGTGTATTATTAATATTTTCTACTAGTATGTGTTTTTTTTTTTTTTTTAATAAATTTGAGTTTCTTTAAAAAAATATTAATTTAAAAATCGATGATCATTTATCTCTATTATTTTTGATAAGTATTCAAATATGAATTAATTTTTGAAGTTAAACAATTGAAGCAGCTTATTATTTTAAATATGTATGTAGATTTATTTTTCATAGCATGAAAAATGTATCCCATAAGTGAAGATGTAGGTAATTCTAAATTTTTTTTTTTTTTTGTTATCAGGTACCTACTTTCTATTTTTGTAATTCTTAAATAAGTAAGTATTAGGTATAACTTGTTGTGAAAAAAATAATTTTAACCAATTACCAACTAAAGGTAAATTATTTAAATTAATAAGATTCTTTGTATTGCATACCCCTTACAAGAATTTCATAAAGAAAAATTATGGAAAGTAATAAAAGGGCCAAACATTATTGGCCCCCCTAGTAGAAATTTTCTGGCTACGTGCCTGTGGCAAAGACATTTATATGCTAATCCTCGAGAAGCAAAATTAATAAAAATGTATTGAGGTATAAATGATAAAAATTGGTGATATCAAAACAAAAACCCTCCGTCTAACTCCGTGTAAAAATTAGCTAAGTAAAAAAAGAAGAAAAAAAATCAAAATAAAGTCGAGCGTGTAAGAAGTACGCGGGGATGAAGTGAAACTTCTTTCAGTCATACAACTGATATGAGGTTTTGTAATAATAATAATAATAATAATCTTATGTTAATTAATGGTATATATATATTTATGGTATTAATAATGATATATCAAGTAGGTACCTTCTACAAAGTATACATGTAGGTTACTTATATATAATATAAATAATTGTACTTGTACTATTTTCTATTCAAGTATAAAGGAAACATATTGGTACGTTGGTAATGGTAAATATGTAGATGAAATCAAGTATTAATTAAATATTTATTATTATTATTTATTTAATAGTTTAATTAGTATAGTATAGTTTAGTCATACCATTATGCAATTTACCTGCCAGAATTTAATTAAATACATTAAGTTATATTTTGTTTTCTCACCTAAAAACTGTAATACATTAAGTAATACCTACTACCTACCTTTATAATATTATGTGTAGGAACTTAATTTATACTTTTAGACCAATGGACCAAAATATTTACTAATATCAGTATTAATTCATGTCCATAAAATACATTAGTCATATTATGTAGGTACATAATATATATATATCAATTTGTTATTCATAAATTATTACATTTGATATTAAATAAATAAATATACTTGATAGACCATAGACATATATATTGAGTAATATCAAATTATGTCATATCATTATACAATTGAACCATCAGAGTATTATATACTATTTGAAAAATATAGGTGCGTTGGTCATTGTAAATGTGTCAAATATTAACTAAATATTAATTATTATTATTATTATTATTTATTAAATACTTATAGTATAGTCATATAATATGATGAAATTCATCGAGTTATATTTTGAATATACATAATTTGACTCACCTAAAAATAGTATATTATATTATATTATATTATATTATCGCGCACTCTGGAATATTTATTATATATGCGTTTTCGCTTTTATCAACTTGACTACGGAATATTGTTTATACCATGATAAAATAACATGGTATGCTGGCAACTTTATGATACGCATACCCCTTACCCCGCCGACCATCATACAGAGCTGTATCCAGTTCGCCGCTTTTCATTGGTTTTCATGATCAATATATATACATAGTGCATTATGAGGAGAACTGGATACAATGAAATGCGCAAACTCCGACGATATTCAGTTCGTTGCCATCATACCATGTTATTTTATCATGGTTTATACGTTTATACTGGTTTGTTTATAATATCATATGATATGTTTCCAAAAAGATTACAAAATATTGAAACGGAAAATATCAAAAACTTTATAAACAAAACATCGTACCGTTTTCGTGACGCGCGAGCGTCCGTGACGCCCGAGCGTCACTCTCTTTTTTTTCAATACCCCTCACATAAGAAGTTTAACTTCAAAAATAAATCATTGTATAACCAAAACATTTTTCGCTTCATATAGAATTTATAAAACCAGTAATTTCTAAGCACTATAAAGATGTGATATCATAAATAAATGCTAAGTAAACTGAATTTAAGTATATTTAGTCTGTTTCGATTATTTATTTACTTGGCGAGGAAATATTAGTATTAATATAAAGTATACAGTGTTATTTTGGTTGTAGAGTATTATTTTGATTAGTATAGAAATGTTCACTGTAATATTTTTAATTTATAATGTCTTATTGTCTAATTATTCATCCAGCGCCACGGTTCTTATATTGTATCGTATGAAGTAAAAAATTTCCTCGCCAAGTAAATAAATTATCGAAACAGACTAAATATATTTAAATTCAGTTTACTTAGCATTTATTTATGATATCACATCTTTGTAGTGCTTAGAAATTACTGGTTTTATAAATTCTATATGAAGCGAAAAATGTTTTGGTTATACAATGATTTTTTTTTTTGATTTTTTTTCTTCTTTTTTTACTTAGCTAATTTTTACACGGAGTTAGACGGAGGGTTTTTGTTTTGATAATATTATAATACCACTGTTTGATTATCTAACTGTTTTGTTGTTTTGTGTTGTCTTGATTTCATACTTTTTGAAATAACTTGAATGTTGTTTTTCACGAACACGATCATGTAAAATAATATAACGAAGTCCCTCCTACCAGATTATAGTTTGTAAAAAATATAGCAGTATAATGTATCAATGTGTTTTTATGAAAAATAATTGTATATCAAACTGTTGACATCTAAAATGAAGATGGAAAAAAGTTGTTATTTTTTTACAAAATTTAAATTTTCGAACTGACTAACCAATTGATAATTGAATGAACAATTATGGTTAAAGACAACAATTTAAATGTTTACACCAATATTCCACTAACCAGTAACATGTAATATTACGTTATTTTAATTTTCGAATCTTAATAACGATCTACTGAACAATTTTGATATTGTCACACATACAGCCCTTTAATTCCAAACCCATAAATCAAACTATTTTGAACATTTTGTAGGAGAATTAGAAATGATGATTTAAACATTCAGTTCACAAATGACGAAGCTAGGTAATTTTGTAGTGACGCTAAAAACCAAAATCGATTTTGCCGAAAACCAATTTTGCCTAAAAATTCCAGTTTTTCCTTAATTTTTTTGAATGTATCATTATTTTTATTTATAGTTTTTGAAAACTATTAGAAATTTTAAATTTTGACATCTTGAATCACTAAATAGATTCACTTTCCCTAATTTATAAGTAGGTACTAAAATTTAGCCCACAGGAGTGGCACGTATATGCCTTAATATGTATATAATGAATTGTTATTAAATATTATACAAGTAGGTACATTAGTGTCCCAAAACAAATACTATGTAGTCATATAGACAATAATCTTGACTTACAGGTGTACAGAGTAAATATTATTTCTAAAAATAATTAACTAAACTAAACAAGAATACAAGATAATATAGTGGTATGCTATCAACACAACTCACCGCTTTTCATTTAATCAAAATTTGACTGCTCTAAAGGAATATTCGTTTCACGTATCCGTTGTATGATTGACTTTCTTATTCGTCGTTTTTGAATACAATAGCTAGCTTGATGTGCATACTTCGAAAGGCAGGTACCGAACGCCAGAATAGTATTCAAGTCCAATCACGATACATATTATTATCGAACGTTAATCAAAATAAATTACTTTAGAAACTATGAAAAAACATTTAAACTAATTTTAAAATTGCTCGCTAAAAAATTTAATCGACTATGGAAACTAAAACAAATGATGACCGTTGACGGTAGAAAAAAAATGAAAATAGAAACTCATGAATTTGTACGGAATAAAAATATAAACAACTGTCCAATAAAACAGACGATGAAAAAAACAAACATGTGTTGTAGGTACACCTATTGTGGCCAGGACAGTTTTTATACATTACTTTTCAGCCAACATAATAATATTACAATAATAGGTTTCACTTGTTATAATATAAATTCTTTATACCAACAACCATTATTATTTTTATACTATAAATATTTTATTACAATATTAAAAGAAAATATGCAATATACATATATTACGTTACGCCATACGTACAACGTATAAGATTCATATACATATTATAATTTACTTTCTATAGTGCATCGTTTCATAATTTTATGATTTTTCATTCAATCATTTCACCTAACAGACTAAATTCAGATAAAAAACAAACTATACAATATGCATGCAATAATATTGTATACCTACAATATTGCTATGGTTGTATACCTACTGTAGTTGTTTTAATGATAATAGAGGTAATTTAAAAACGAAAATTGTAAAGTATTTTATCCAAACATAGTGTCATAATTTCACACGTATATTGGGTATACCTAACCTATTGTTAATCTTAAGTCATCTATGTATTTTGTGATTTATAGCTATTTTAAACTAATTTATTCAGTTTTTTATATTCATGATATGAGAAATGTAACCAATAATAATTACTCTAAATAATATTATGAATAGGTACCCATAATTATTTACTATTATATTATTATAATTTTTTTTAATTTTTATTTATTCTTCAAGAAGATAATCGGCCCAACTGAACTTGTTCGTGTGGGGGCCAATCAAAATATACTATTAGTTTAGAATAGTATCTCTCATCACTGCTGTATGTACATACAAATACAATGTCATCACAATAATATTTTCCAAACGATTGAGTGCGTTTCATCATAATAATATTTTCCTCGTGGACAACGCACTCAATCTTTTCATCTATATTTATGTATAGTACTATTCTATCGTTGCTACTGCTGGTTGCGTTCTCATTACTGATTTCTAAATTAGTGTTCGACGACAAATGTCATGTTAATAAGACATGCATTTAGTTCGTCGCCATGTGTCATGGCCTAGGTGTTTAGATATTATCTTACAACAGGTACAACTCCGCGGGGCCGGTCTGGAAATACGAATTTTCCCGATGACCTGGACCATAATATTATGGCCTGGTTGCCCGGTCATTTTATATGAGATTTTATTTACAAACTTGGTAAATACGTCAACAATTATTTGTTTGTATTAAGACTTTAAATCTATGAAATTATTGTAGGTATTATCATTATAATTATTATTAATTGTGTTACATTTTAATATGATCGTATGAGTATGAGAGAAATCATCGGATATACAATTTCAAAATATCACATGCACAATATTGTAGACATAAAATAAAATAAAAACAATATCTCGACGTCGGCTATTTATTATTATAATACAACACCCGGGTAGCGTGTGGGTTTCGACTAAAACTCAGCAGAAGTAATTTTTCAAAGAAATAATATATTATTACCTATAGATATGACTCTTTGACGTCGTGCTTGCTGAAAGTTATATATCTGTAGAGCGGTGACGGACATGGCACTACCTAATTTTCTAATTGAACAATAACTAATAATACATAACATTGTGTAATTGGGCCATTGGTCATTATTATTTGCATAAACAATATCTGTAGTAAATCCAAACAAATCTTTGCATGCAAATGCGATGTGGTTATGCTGGTTACTGGTTAAGGGCGTTAAGAGGACGCTACACCCGAATACTCTGTAATTATTTTCTAAATTATTTTGTTTACTTTTTATATACATTGACAGTAAATACCATCCCTGTTACGCAAATTGCATGTCAAAGGTCATTTTCAACATTAAAATATTTGAAAAACAGTCTGAAAAATGTAATGACCAATGAACATCTTAAAATATGAAATTCTCATGGAATGAGATAACAATATTACCTATTATAAATGCAGTTGGTGAGAACTCTTAACTATTATTAAAATTATTATTACTTATAAATATATCTATAAATATTTTTAATGGGTAAATAATCTGTTTTTATGACGTACATAATTTTGAATATTTTATTATTTTGTTTATAATTTATATATTTATTTCCTATAAATGTATTTGTAACTTACTACCTGCTTATACCTAAACCATTAAGACACAATATACAACTATTAACATTGCAGTGATTTCAACTATTTAGCTATACTAATATTATTTTCCTGGTATTAGTGGTACCTATATATTAATACACTGCAGTAAGTTAAGCGAAATAGCAGAAATGTGATTGAAATACCTACTTTGGTATTACTGAAAGTAGTATCATTATTATGAATGAAATTTATTAGTTTAGCAGTGTAGCTTTGTAGGTTCTAAAAGTCATTTAAATGGTAAGTGATGAGTAGCCTGGATAAATTGCAATCTCCCGGGCTGAATTTGGTCCCCATTCCGTCAGAGGGTACAATGTAAAGATTTTGACAGTCATAATATTATATATGCTATCGGCGGCCGAACACGACCCGACCAATGTTATAAACGACTTTTTTAACGTTTGAAATTACCTTTTACTGGTAGATATAGATATCTATGTTCCAATTTATGTTATAATATACTTATATAGCCATATAGGTATGTACAGTTGTAATCAGCTGCATTATATATTAAGTAATTATTAAAATTTTTACACTACTTTGTTAAGTTCAAAGCTGTATAATATGATAATAATATAGTCATATGAAGTGTAAGATAATACATATTATATAGGTACCTATTAACCTAGTATTTAATAGATTATTCACAAAAAAACCTTGTTGAATCAATATAATAAAAAAACATAGAAATAAAATGAATGTATAATAAACAATTCATTACCTACCTATTGTTTTGGTAATCACACCAACCATTGCTGCAATCCTGCTTTATTTATCGAGTAATTATTTTCATTTTTACACGACTCTGTTAAAGTATAAAGTTGTATAATATGTTTATAATAGTAATATACTCATATGAAATATATGATAATACATAATAATATAATAATATGCTCTATTGTGGTTTATGACTAGGTATACCCACTGAACTCTATACCTACATGGAAGGCACATTGTATATAATTCATGTATTGAAAAGTGTCCCCATATCGAGGGCTGCCATTTTGATTCCGTTAGTGTTCCTATCGATGATTTGTCATTGATAGAATTACTTTATTAGCTTATCTTCTACGAAATATCAGTGATATACCGGTGGATCGCATATTTCGCAGATAATTTTTATTGTTTATTCTATGAGAAGAATCAAAATGGCAGCCTACTAGGGTGGGACAGTTTTTTTTTCCCAATGCGCGTTCCATAGTATACAGTTCAGTGGGTATACCTACCTATTTAATAAATTATTGACAAAAATATTGTGGATTAATTGATAATAACAATATAATAAAACATAGAAATTAAATGAATGTTTAATAAACAGTTCATTAATGTTTTGTTAACCACACCGTCCATTTTAATTCTAGAGTATGCAGGTTTAAAGACGAATTGCATACCCACTTGAAATGAATCTGGTTTCGTATTTCATAGGCAAATCTCAACATTTTTATTTAATATTTATTGACAGCAGTAATAATTCACTGTAATTGCATAATATTCGCATGCGCACTTATCCATAAGTTAATTTTGCAATGAGCCGTTTGCAGAAATTGGACTTTGAGTGATGTTTAAAAAAGTGTATTTAAACATTTAGACATATTGACTGATACAGCTCCTGTCCATCACTTTTCTTCCTACATTATAATGTTATAAGCTTAAAATATGTATGTATTTTTAATTATAATAATACCTATGTAATATATTGTACTATACCTATGCCGGGTTGCATAAAAGCGATGATTAAATTAGTTTAATGGTT
>CARXXK010001039.1:73870-158429 GCA_949089665.1 Macrosiphum euphorbiae
CGCGCTTATGGTATAGTACTATAGTGTAACAGAAAAAACTACATTTAGGTATATACATGTTGCACCTACAAGTAAGTACAGACATGTTAAATTTCATGTTTTCACTGACCTGTTTTCATGAAACTTTTCAAAAAATTTGAAACTTTTGATTTAACAATTTTATATACCGTTAATTTATTTTGTATATGATTCAATAGCTTTTTTTACACATCTAAATAATATTATCAAATTATTTGAAAGTGATTTATATAATGCAATTATTAGATGCTGGCCATCTTAATTGCATTTAAATGGTAATCATTGAATACTAATAATAATTATATTGAAGCAGTGTTTAATTATTTATTTTCCTAGTAATTTATCAATTGTCCAATAGAAACTAATATTAACTTTTATGACTTATACTAAAAATAATAACAAACCTAATAAATTTACCTAATAAATAATAATATTATTAAGATACTAAAAGTATTTAAAAAAGCTATTGGAAACATGATCTATGTCTACTATATCATATCAATTACTTAGTTTTGACATCTATAGTGGTTGTTATGATTTAGTAATAGAGTCAGATAAAATATCAACTTTTTTTAACAGGTACCTATACAATAATGTATGGTTGTAAAGTGTAAATTTAAGATATAAATACCTTCCAAAATATTAAACATCACAAATACCAAGTTCACAAAACATTGGCAATTTAATTTTAATAGGTAGTTAACAATTTTACAGACTTATGTAACAATTATGACTCACAATTATGAAATTAAATTTTTGATATTGAAAAGTTTCATTTGAAAATTTCTGAAACTTTTCAGCCTTACATCTCTGGGTAAGTACCGTACAAGTTTTGCAATTTATTTTTATGAAAATGTCTGTAACAAATGTTATTATTTTTGTTGTTCCGTTTAGAGATAATAAGTGCACTCTTATAAAATGTTCACAAACTTATTTTTCGTTCGATTAATACCTAAAAATTTCTTTAATTAAGTAGGTACATATAATAATATTATGTTTAAATCCCCCTTGGAAATCATATTTTGTCAGACTGTTGAGAAGGTTTTTGGACTGTGTCACTAAGAAGGACACGTTTTATTTTTCTGTCATGCAATAACACGAGTTTGGAGATTGAAAATAAATTCTATTTCTGATTTTTCGAGTATATTTTAATAAAATTAGGGTTTTTAACTTATTATTTATTTAATTTGACGCGCACCCATAACAACGAGGTATTAATTTTGCATTTCTTATAGCAACCCGATAAGTTTATTTATTGAATAAAGGCCATTAATCTGCAATTTCTCTGTAAAAAATATTTGAGTTTTTGCCACTATAGCTGCAAGTATATACTTACAACCGTTTTTTGAAAATATGGAAGCACGAACTACCGAGTTTCAAAAAATTATAAGTGCCAAGAAAATGGCGAACAAAATGAAAGAAAATATAGTCAAATCGACCATGAAACTATATCGTCAAAAAAGTATAATATTTTATAATATACCTGCAATTTAATATTATACATCATATCCACATTATATTACAACGTAATTAAATCGGAAATCGTTATCATCTGTAAACCTATATTGAAATATGATAATATTATAGGCATAATAATTGAGGCACGGATGTTGTTGTATTTGCAATATTTTTCTTCTAGTGTTCCAATTTATTACTAAGTAACTTCTACTAAGTCTCAAAATTGTAAGTGCAATTTTTGGAATTGTATTGGAATTTTTTTGAATTTATTCATTGAAATAAAACAATTTTAACAATTTTAACAATTTTGTTCACTCGTGAAGTTTACTATGGTTTTTACTTATTGACTCTAAATATTCCAATTTAAAACAAACACTTATAATATATAGTATAATATACTCTATTGATAAAAATAATAATTATAAATTAATAACATTGACGATAATTGGTATTATTATTACCTATTTCACCCGTTGTTACTTTTCGGTGCAAATTTTAATTTTATAAGTGGAATTTTAGAAATTTTTTTAATGATGCAATTGTACAATAAATTTTATAGTTTTTTACTTCTACAACGTCCATGCTCTAAATATATTATATTGTCTATACTGCTGTACCCCTATACAAGGTGTAACGGAAAGATCTGAAAACAATTTATGCTATACTCTTTTCAGAATAAGAAGGAACCAGGCGGCCACGGACAAAACCGGTTTTGTTACGTAAATCTGGTGCGTTCTTATTCTGAAAAGAGTATAGTTAAACGTATGAAAAAAAATTACATGGATAATAAATAATTTAAGAAATATGTATTGGCTCTCACGTCATACCAAAAAATAATATTTTGAACAAAGTTTATACGTTTTAAATGAATTCAGTCCCAAAAAATATTGATATTTTAAAAAAATTCTAAAAAAACAAACTACCTACTTGACTTTGATAAATATGTTTACCATAAAAAATGTTCTCGTAATAAGATTTGCAAATTGGCACAAAATAAACGTGCCGCGAGTGTTTATAAATTATAATATAATATATAAAACAAAAAATTAATAATATTATAGCAAAAGTTATTGCATTAGTCAGTTATAACTTATAATTCTGCGTATTGGCATTTGTCTTACGCAGTATTTTTTATTTCATATATTTTTTTCTAGGTTCACCGTATAAATTGGTCCGGAACAAACCGGTGAAGGATGTTGAGATGTCGAACTCGACCTTCAGCCAACCGTTGGTGGTAAGATTTGGGCCCATTTCGCCGAAACCCATTTCGCCGAATCCCGTCTCGCCGAAAACCCATCTTGCCGAAACCTATCTCGCCGAAACCCATCTCGCCGAAACCCATCTCGCCGAAGCATAGTAAAATAGAATTTTGTTTCGTTATAATATTATTTTAAAATATATTATATATAGTCAAATAAAATGGTGAAATAATAAAAATAAATGAAATAATTACATTATAGTAAAAATAATTAATATTTAGTAAAAATATATAAAAACATTTGTCAAAAATGTATAGTCAAATAAAATCGTGATATAATAAAAATAAATGAAATAATAATTACGTTATAGTAAAAATATATAAAAAAATTAATTGTCAAAAATGTATAGTAGAAATTAGTAAAAATAATTAATATTTAGTAAAAATATATAAAAACATTAATTGTCAAAAATGTGCGGGGCCCCACGCATGGTGGCTTGTGCGGGCTTGTTACGAATATTACTTTATCTATAAATAAACATAATAATATTGTCCCCGTAGCAGTAATACGGATATCGCGACCCTTGTTGTTTTCTTAGGAAACTGTTATTTATCGACGAATACCAATTAGAATAAGTATGTGTACTATGTCAATATTTTAATATCTTACCTTGATTGAGGGGTGGAAATCCAAAACGTACTATTGCCAAAATTGGCAAAAACGAGTTAGATACCGATTCTTATAAAAAAAACGCCGACAAATCGATTGGTGTTGTCAGAATAGACCAAAACGTACTATTTCCAGGTCAAATCAGCTGTTAAAAATTACTGCTTAATCCAAAACGAACCTTTTCCGTGCATAAAAATTATATTTAGATAATCAAAACGTACTTTTTCCAGTTTTACAACAAAACGTACTATTGCCAATGTTAAAATACTAGGCACCAATCATTAACTATACCAAAACGAACTATTTTCGTAAATTATTCCAAAACGTACTTTTTTTTATGTTATGTCAAAACGTACTACTGCCCGTATTGTAGGTATAGCGAAATAAAATAGTTAATCCAAAACGTACTAAAATATAATTTATAATTTATAATATTCACAATCATTAAGTTTGAAATTAAATTAAAAATATAATCCTAGATTATTAAACACATTTGAGTCGTTTTTAATAGAAATAATATATTATTAAATAATTTAAAAAATCTTCCTTGTCTTCAAAATTACTTTTTTATTTATAAACGGTTTGTTCATATTGAAACAATAAATAAGAAATTAATAATATTTTTATTTTGGAAAAAGCACATTTTGGAGTATATTTTAATATTTTATTAGGTTTTCCAAAATGAACTATTTCCATTAAATTTTCCAAAATGTACTATTTCCATTAAATTAATGGAAAAGGTATACGTTTTGGATTATTTTACATTTTTATATGACAAAAAAATATGTAGTTGTAGAATCATTAAAGTCATTCTATCTAAATTTTAAAAACAATACTGATAGGTAATATTATTTTCACAGGCAATTTAAAAAAGTCCCTAAAAATAAAATAAATGTGTATATTGTATAATAATTAATAAATTAACATATACAGCCATTGGCCATATGGGGCCCCGCGAAATTCTGCACCGGGCCCCGAAAACCATCGGCCCGTCACTGGTTTAACGCGCACAATTTATATTAATTGTTTTCGCCTATGGAAAATTATATACAAATACATCCGATGAATGGCGATCGAAGGGCAGTCTGCGGTGTCGTTATATGATGGAAGACACCATATTATACATGTATACCAGACACCCATAGCAGCTACCTATATATTAGATACGCACGTGTATATACATATATGAGTTATACCGCGTGTAATTACTGGTAATATATTTAGGTATCAAATTATATTTTTTGATGGTTATACAACCGAAATTAAAACGGAATCGACTCTAAATACGTTTTATGATTTATAGCGATTTAGTATTTACATTGAAATCAACATTTTTCTCTCTTCACGGAAGTCCCTCGGGCTTACGAAATGTGTTCGACACGACCGACCACAGGTCTTCCGCAGTGTGACTTGCACCAAAAAATTCACGAATTTTTTTTTTTTATTAAAAACGGCGTCGATCTCAGTCGTAGTTAAGTCAACTGAGTACCGTATTGCGTGGACTCGGCCGGCAGCGTTCGACGTAAAATAATATAAAAATAGGTGGGCAAGTGGGTATCGCTCTGCTGTACAGTAGGTTACAAGTGGGTCACTGTATAATGGATGGTATTAAATTTGAATTCAATGATATAATATCATTGTATAAGAAAAACGATTCTGAGCGGTGACGGTATGTCAGTCTATGTATAAGACATATTATATACATATCTATGGTATTAAGGGGCCTGCACGCGACCTGTTTTTTTGCTCAAAAACATGCTGTTACATGCGGCCCTTCAGGGATCCAAAAGCTGGTGTACTTGATAAATAATAATAGTCAATTAGAATGGTAATCAAATGTATTATATTAAACCAGACAAAACAAGCAGAATAATAGTGTTGATTGTAGTGAATTTGTAGCTCGTTCCGAAGTTGATAATCTCCGTGTAAGTCGTGTGTGATGGCTGGGCGGCTAAGCGAGACGTGTGGTGTTCTCGTCTCTGGATACATCTAACTCAGGCTGTCTCGCTGTCCCCTATATATATGGTGGCGGCGTCCTTTGAAAGTGAGCGGCGCGTGTACAGTCGTCCTTGATATGGACCTCACGATTATGAAAGTGGTATTCGTAGTCGAAAACACTTTGGGTGTGGTCGCATTCCTGGTTGTTATTATGAGCAAAATATATGGTATTGCGTAATCCCATTACACCTCCCTACCAAAAAAAAGATTGTTAACCTTTAAGGGTTAAGAATCTTTAACATCGTTAATTAATAGTTTACAATGGCTGAATTACATTGTTTACATTGACATTTTAAATTTTGTATGCAGTTAACAATTTGATTATAGTATTACATTTGATTACAATAACGTGAGCATTTTACAATTTAAATGTCATCATTATTATTATTATTGTTTACAATTTTAATTGTGGTTAGTAAAATAAATTAATACATGATTTACTTAAACAATAGTGTTAATAAAATGATTAATAATCTTTAACAAAATAATATAGATACCTGAAATTACAACATTATAAGCGTTACGTAAGTATACAATTTAAGTATTTCCCCTTTTTATATAATAATAATATTTATCTTCCACCTATATACTAATTTATGTGAATAATTGTTAAATTTGTCACAGACATATGCAACTATGGTTCTATTCAAGGTAATTCATCATGTAAGTTGGATCTCTAGTGTTTTCTATTATTTTTACTAATTGTTTGCATTCTCCATTACAATGATTATCTATGAAAAGTTCAAGGCTTCTAGTTATTTTATTTAAAGTTTTATGATTGTAGTGGTTATTTATTTTCTTGTTTGCCTTTAATATATGCCAATTAAAGCATACGGATTGTAACTTATTTTCTTTAACGTTATAAATATGTACTTCTGTTTTTAAAATTGTTTTTAGCTCCTCAATGAATCTAAAATATATAATAAATGTTAATTTATGTATTTGTTTTCATTAATTTATTTTGTGTTACATTTATTTATTAACTAATAATTATTATTTATTTTGCCTTAAAATTCCTTTTATATTTTTTTGCTAATTTATATAATTTAATAGGCTTTATCTTTGTTACTATGTAATTGAATAGGCATTTCGTTAAAATTACGTCTGCAACTGGATCGTGACAATGTGTAATATTATGATTAATATCGCATGCTAGTTCATGAGCCTCTGATAGTCCTAACATTCTACCATTTTTATTTAATTTACCTAAATAACCTGAATATAAAACTTCCTTAGTCTCTAGGTTTGATAATTCTAATACAAATTCGTCATTATTCCTAACGCTAATTGCCGATATATTTAAATATGCTAAAATTCCTGTTAATCTTAAACGCTTAATTATCGTGATATCTGACGTTCCGTTCCAAAATACTATTAGCGGCTCCCTATCGTTTATATGCAAATATCTTTGCAAGTATACCGTAGACAAGGTTGATCCCCCCTGGCGACTTATACTGTTGTACAACTGTTCCAGCAATGGTTCAATCACTCTTGCCTTTTTCCCTCGGAATACTCGTTTGATATTCTGCACTGTTTTCTTTAGGTCGCATCGGCGGAATCTTCTTAACTTATCATCCTTTGTAAGTATAAGAGGACTCCCCTCCAATTTCTTGGGTTGGTATTTTTCTAAACTATTCGATATCGCGCCGGATACCAGTATCGTTTCGTTCTTACTGACGGTAAAGAACTCGAAATCCATTATAAAAAAGCGTACCTGTGAGCTAAAATAAAATAATTATTTTTTTTATAAAAAAAAACTTAAATTGGTTTTTTAGTATTTATTGCTATGTATATGATATATGATATATGTTACATGATATATGATATTTGATATATGATATATGTTTCCTGAGGTTATTCTTCGAAAATCGTTTCAATTATGTCGCGTCTTCGGATTAGTTGTTCTATAAGTAAACCCAACTCTACACACATTGGTCGATTATGATTTGGTCTTAAGATAACTGTGCGTACAAAATCATTAACATGGATCATGACCCGTGCTAAGAAATTCGGCCTGAAAGGTATGGTCATATTACTATTTGCCCTTCTTATATGTTCTGGGAAGCAATGTAATCTGATCACTTCCCCTCGCATTATTTGTGTATGATTGGTTGATTCAATTAATTCGTTTTTTAACTCTCTGAGAAATTCAAATGTTTGTAGTTGCATTCGAACGGTTCGTGCTACAGGTGGTATGTTCTCACCCATTTTGTACTTAAAATTTTTACGTTTGTTTTTATATATATTTTTTTGTTTTCTTCTTAATTTCTGAAATAGTTAAAAGTTATTGTTATATAAGTATTATTTAAAATATTATTTACGTATATGTATATATTATTATATTTTTTATGCACGTAATATTATTTTATTTAAATTATAGAATATTATTTTACGTATTATTTCTTTATGCACGTATTATATTTTATTATTATTTTTATTTATATTTTTTTTGTTTAATTTATTTATCGAATATGTTCTTCACTGTAAATTTGGTGTTGAATATAATATTGATCTAATATTTCTGCGATTTTTAAACACATTGAATTATAGGCTGGTTCGCGGTTACATCTAGTGCAAAAGAAGGCTGTTAACGGACCCATAACATTTTCAAGTTCAGTTTCGTTAAAAGGTATTTGCATATTATTATTTGCGTCTATTACGTGTTGTCTAAAACAACGTACATATATTGTGTTCCTTAGTACCAATTGATCATGTGTATCATTTATTAACCTATCCCTTAGTTCCTTATAAAAAACATTAGGCTCAGGCATTGGTGTGGGTTCGCTCATGTTTATATATTTTATTACATTTATTTCGAAATCCTTCTTGATTGTTTCCTGAAACATAATCATATATATAGTATTTCTTTAATAGTTTACATATACCTAGCTCTTATTTAATTATTAAATTAATTGTTTACCTCTATTTTAATTATTATTATTTCTATATTATTAATATTTTTTCTAACTTATATTTTATTTTTTAGATTCTGAGCGGAGCGATGAATGTATTGGTTTTACAATGATGTATGTTTTTATATTTTTATATTTTTATATTTTTATATTTTTATATTTTTATTTATATTTTTGTGTCTGTCATCACGTTTTGGGACAGTAAAAGTGCTTCGATTTTCTTCAATAGTACCTTTTCTGATAGGAAAGTGAATCTAGTTGGTACTTTGGGGGGTCAAAAGTAAACATTTTCCAGTAGTTTTCACAAGCGCCGGGAAAAACAACATAAAAATTAAGGAAAAACGGGAATTTTTACGCAAAATCGATTTTCCAAAAAATCGAATTTGGTTATTGGTGTAACTTTAAAACAAATGACCGTAGATACATGAAATTTTCACTGGTTGTTTATATTTGCATTTTCTATACACGATAACATTTTCAAAATATTTTGATTTATTTTGAACTGTTTAGGGACATTTTCATTTTTCATTTTTTTTAGTTTTTTTTCTAGAAATATCAATAAAATTTTATTTGTTCGTTGCGAAAGCTTGAAAATTTAATAGAAGGCTCCTAATATGTTGTTTCAAAGGCAGATGAAAAATATTAAAAATCCATAGTCACAATTTTTTTTTATAAGCATTTAAAGTTCAAAAATTGACAAAATATGGAAAAATCACGAAAATTAGCAAATTATTTTGAGTTAAGAATTCGTAAAAATTTTTCTTTTTAAATCTAAGATTTGAAAATGAAACACAAGATTCCTTATAAGATTATCTACCTTTATCAATAAAAAAATCTCTACCGGACAGTCAAATTAAATTTTTATGAGCGTTTGAAATTCAAATTTTTACAACATTGGATATTCACTCGATTTCTCATGTAGCGATTTCCTTATTTTGTTGTAATTCAAAAACGAACAACCGTAGATACATGAAAATTTCACTGAATGTTTAAATTAGCATTTTCTATACACCATACAATTTTGAAAATATTTTGACTCTTTTTGAGCTGTTTATGGACATTTACAGCTTTCAATTTTTTTTAGTTTTTTTTTCTATAAATATCAATAAAGTTTTATCTGTTGGGCCAAAAAGTGTAAAAATGTAATACAAGGCTCCTGATATATTGTTACAATATCAGTTGAAAAATATTAAAAATACATAGGCACGATTTTTTTTTATAAGCATTTAAAGTTGGAATTTTGACAAAATTTATCAAAATCTCAAAAATTATCAATCGTTGGAATTAAAAAATTATAAAATGTTCAGTTTTTATAACTAAGAGTTGAAAATTTAAAACAAAGATTCTCTTAAATAATTCATACTGTAACCAAAAAATCTAAAATATATATAAACACACTTATTTTTTACAGACATTTTAATTTCAAATTTGGACGAAATTACATATTAAAAAACCTAGAATAACTATTTTAGTTATTTTGTTGTGATTGAATAATATTATTCGTGGGTACTTGAAACTTCTAAAGTGTACTATTATATATCTATGATAGTATCACGGTTTTTGTTGTTGTATAACGCGTTATAAGTATCTAATGGATATTGTGATATGATTAATTTGGAATTTATTATAGGTACCTATTATAGGTCAATTTTTTGTTTAATACCATAGATATGTATATAATATGTCTTATACATAGACTGACATACCGTCTCCGCTCAGAATCGTTTTTCTTATACAATGATATTATATCATTGAATTCAAATTTAATACCATCCATTATACAGTGACCCACTTGTAACCTACTGTACAGCAGAGCGACACCCACTTGCCCACCTTTTTTTTTTTATTTATTGTTATTATTTATTTTATTAGTTAATTTATTTTATTATCTTGGTGAAGGGGGTGGAGTAAAGGGTGTCTCTTCATAATTTCGTATGTAGTCATTTCTATTGGGTGCCCTATATCTAACTATTCTGCCGGGAAATTCCATGACTTCTGTGGACCTGATATACTTGCATTTTATCATTATGTAAATCGCTATTATTAGTATAATAGATATTACTGCCAGTATTATTGTTACATATAGTAAATTACTGTGTACAAATTGATGCTTTTGATTTTGTTCTCTTGAAAGTTCTTGGTTAATCATTTGTTGTACTTCGTCTAAAGATTTGGATGCATCGTGTAAATCTGTGAATTGCATAGCTAGTCCCTTTTCCCATTTTTCATCTGTTTCGAATTTGTGTATATGTTCGGGTATTTTTTCTAAAATATTACTCATGTTAGTTACAGGTGTAAAATCTTTATATTTTGTAATTTGGATTTCTTCCGTGGCAGTTAATACTGCGTCCCGTGCAAATACTTGACAACTAATGTCGTTTATAGCTATTTCTCCTGCTTCATTTGTTTGTATTATAAATGAGTCTATTAAGTTCGCGCAACTTACAGTTAAAGTCTCTTTTCCTGCGTGAATCCATGTATTTTTTCTTTTTAATTTTTGGTATATGCTTCTTTTTAAATTTATTTTCTTTACTGTACATAACTCAGGATTAGCATACGTGTCAGCTTTTATAAAGTTTTGTACTTCGCATGGTTGGCGTTCATTGTTGTCCTGTATAGGTTGTGGTGTATTACATATTTTGTATATTGATGTTTCTTTACATTCGTTTAATTGTTGATCTGTGTATGTAGTAAACCTTTTATAGCCTTTGGTTACAGCAATATTATTATAAGTAATGTCCATCATGTACCATCCACTAGAATTATCTTGGTTATGACGCATTGGTACTGGTGTTAATCTGTATAATGTAAGTTCAGTGTCAATAATCAGTGGTATTACTATATCGAATACTAATCTGTCGTTTGAATAGTAGATTTTTATTTTTGTAATTTTTTGAAATTCATTTATTTCATATCTCTTTGTTCCCATCGGAATACTGTATATTTTCTTTATATTTTGTTCTATTGCTTTTAATGTTGATGCTAGTTCTTGCGGTGTCATAAGACTTGGATGTATCATACCTTCTCTAGCGGCAGTTACAATTTGTCCCAATATTTCTGTTTCGTAGGAATATTGATTAATAATTATTGTATATAAATTATGTATTTCATTTTTCATTAGTAAGTCTAATATATCATTTGTTTTGTTTTGTATTTTTGACATTTTTTCGTTTAGTTTTTGTTCCTTTTCCGTAATATTATTGTATAATTGTTCGGTTTGATTTATTGTGTTACCAATACTTCTTATTGTTGATTTTACTACAGTAGTTTGAGCTGCCATTATGTGTAATATATTAGTTCCTGATTCTTCCGTTTTTTGTATAGCTTCTTGTGTTTTCTTAGTACACTTGTCATCACATATGCCAAATAACGTATGCATGGTGTTACCTATTATGTTTATTAATCCCCTTTTCTTTCTGCTGTTTTTAATGTCCTCCATAGTACTTCCTAGCGACATATATGTACGTTCTTTCTGTTTAGTTATTTCGTTATATAAGTCTGTAATTACTAATTGATATTTCCCACATAAATCTTGATGTTTTTGGTCAGTACATAAATTTGTTATATTTTTAATTTTTTCCCCCAATAGTTCATATTTCGTATTATATTCTTTTAATGAGTAAAACATTACAAGATTGTATTGAGCCCCTATTAATCTAACTGGCCCCAACCCTTCATATTGTATACCCCTGCCAACTCCATAAGGCGTATACGAAAAGTACTCTGATGTATTTATTTCGTCAGATTCAATAATGTTGACTAGAAAACTCGTCACCATCACCAATCTAAAAGTACAAAGTATATTTATATTAAACTAGCTATCTTATTATAATCTTATAAAATTAATACCATCTTACATAATCTAAAATATCTCTAGCATCATGTAACAGTTTCATATAGTCTATTAACCGTTTACATAAGGTATTTGTGGGTGTTACCGAATCTGATGATAAATCGTACATAATTAGTGTTAAAATTTGCGTAATTTTTGTTATTTCGAGAGTACCAAATGGTTCCTCCATAAAATTATTTGCTGTATTAATATGTCCTATTAGACACCTCGGTGTGTGTTCCGGTCCTATAGTATATGTTTCGTGTATTTCTTGTTCGATTGCCATTTTTAGTTCCTCAATGAATTTCCTTTGTCTGTCCCTAAAATTTAAATTTATTTATTTTTTTTTTATCGTATTTATTATTTATTTTTTTATTATTTTTTATTTTTTTTTTTTTTTCTATTATTTCTATTGTATATTTTTTTGATTAGATTTATTATACAAAGAGAACATGGATCCTGATGAAACCCGGACTCGGATTTACGTTATTCGAAACCGTGCGTATATATATATTTTTTTTTGTTTTGCTTAAGAATTTATTTAATTATTTTTTTATTATCTTTATTAGCTCGAGGGCCGGACATAATTATGGAGATTGAGTGGCCGGAGGGTTTTACTCCTTTGCCGCAACATATTGTGTCAAGAATATTAATTTCGGACGATGAGGAAGACGAATCCGAATAATAATAAAAAAAACTTGTTTATTAAATTAAATTTATTTTCATGATGTTAACTATCATGTATATTTTTGTTTAATAAATTAGTTTTTTATCTATATCTGAATCCGTTTTATTACATTAGTTATTAATTATTTTCTGAGAATAAGTTTTTGTAATAAAGTAGGTCCTCTGGCTCTGGTATAACGTCGATAAATTCAATTAGGTCCTGACAATTAATTTTTTCCAGATTTTCTATTCTATTTCCTGTCATAACATACAGAAACCCCTTTATGTTACGTGTGATCTCACTTATATCCGCTTCGGTGTACGGTTCGGTTAATTTATTATTTGCTATAGTTATGTGTTCTATAAAACATTTCGGAAATTTTTCTATGCCTAAATTGGTTGTATCGTGGTTTCCATTTACTATTTCTTCTTCCAGTTTCAAAATGAATGTTCTGTTTCTATTCCTAAAATTAACATAATTATTCTAACTTAATGTTTGCTATATACTTATTACTATTATTTTTTATTATTGCTATTTTTTTTTTTAATCGACTTGTGCGTCATTATAATATTTTTTTACGTTATTTCTATGTACAGTGATGACCTTGCGGCCTCGCTGTATAGCTACATTCTCGTTCCCTATAACTGCTGTGACCTCGTATGGTCCTAGCCAGATTGGATCGAGTTTCGTTCTATGATTATTATCTTTTAATAATATTAAATCATTAACGTGTAGTTCTTGTGGATTTTCATTTTTATCATAACGTTCTTTACTTTTTATTTTATTTTTAATTAAATGATCTCTAGCTATTTTATGCGAAATTTGCATATTTTCTTTTAGATCGAATATATAATCATCATAATTGTAACGTGGTTCAGGTTCGGCTTTTAATCTAATCGGTACCTCCAACGTACGTCCATAGACTAATGCGTATGGTTGAAAATTAGTAGAAGTATGTACCGTTGAATTATATACAAAGAATGCAAAGGGTAGTAAATGGTCCCAATTATTTAAATTCTTATCTACATAATGTCTTAAGTACTCGGCTAAGGTCCTATGAGCGCGTTCTACGGGGTTACCCTGCGGTCTGAATGGACTTGTGTTAACCTTTTCTATCTTTAATATTTTACAAACATTTGCAAACGTTTTCGAGAGGAAATTAGTTCCTTGATCCGTGAGTATTGTTTCTGGTATGCCGTGTACACAAACGAAGTGTGTAACAAAGGCTTCCGCAACAGTATTTGCCTTCTGGTCAGGAAGTGGAATTCCTAAAGTGTAACGTGTCAAATCGTCCTCCATCGTTAAAATGTATACACTATATCCATAAATATTTTTTCGAATGGTTTAGACGAGGTGGATGTAATAGCCATTGGTTGTTTTATGTGTCGATTTGATACCTTATTAACCTGACATGACGTACAATTCCTTATATATTTTTTAACATCTTCTTTCATTCCCCTCCATATAAATTGTTTTTTTATACGTTTAGTAGTTTTATTCACACCTAAATGTCCGCCTAGTTTTGAGTCGTGAAATTGTGATAAAATGACTGCTTTTTCTTCTTCACTATATTCTACATTTGCACATATAATTATTTCTATATTTGTTTCGCGAAATATGTATCGCAACATTGACCTTATTTTTTCCCATTCTAAATCATCGTGATCGCCTAGCTTGCCCATGGCTAATTTATTCAAATTGTTCTCCTTACAAAATAATTTTAAATTTATTAACGATATATATATATTTTCGTAAGTTGCCCTTTGGCGTTCTTTGTTTTTTGTTACTAAGAATATTATAAACCGGTTTTCATGTTTGAAATATGGCGTGTCCCCTATTACTTTACTAGTCGGTAATATTATACCGTTTCCAAATTGTTTTTTTAATTGATAATTTATTCCTGTTCTGAAATTATATTGCTTGGCAATTTCTGACACTATATTATATTCTTTTGGTGAATCTATTACTGTGCCTATAGTTTCTTTTACATTACTATTTGTTATAATTTGTGTTTCTAATTTTTCGAGAAAATTTTCATATGATTCGTTTTTTATTTCCTGTATAGAGTACATGCGTGTGAGTGCATCTACATTTGAATTTAATACTCCGGGTTTGTAACGTATTTCGTAATCGTACTCCTCTAATTGTATTCTCCATCTAGCTAACTTTGATAATGGATTTTTCAAATTAAAGAGCCACGTTAATGGACGATGGTCACTAAGTATTATAAACTTCCTACCGTATAAATATGGTCGAAACTGTTTAACTCCGAATATTATTGCAAGACATTCTAATTCTGTTGTTGAATAGTTGCTTTCGCTTTTATTTAATGTGCGCGACGCATAACATATTGGCAAATCTTTACCTATTTCTCCTTGAGATAAAATAGCTCCGAGTGCTTTATTACTCGCGTCTGTAGTTAATAAGAAGGTCCTTGTGAAATCCGGATATTTTAAAACTGGTTCTGAGCATAACGCTGCCTTCAAGGTATCGAATGACTTTTGGCATTCGTTACTCCATACGAAACTCGTGTCTTTCTTTAATAAATTGGTTAGTGGTTTTGCTATTGCGCTATATGAATTTATGAATTTCCTATAATAACCACTTAATCCTAAAAATGATTTAATGTTTTTTACAGTTGTTGGTATTGGAAATTCTACTACTGCTTTTAATTTACGTTCGTCGGGTTTTATTCCGTCTTTCGTAATAACGTGTCCTAGATATACACATTCTCTTTTTAAGAAATTGCATTTATCTGGTTGTAATTTTAAGTTGCTTATTCGTAAACGCTCGAAAACTTCTATTAATTTTTCGTTATGATCATATAAATTTTTTCCATATACTATTATATCGTCTAAATATACTAAGCATTTTATTCCTATTAAACCTGCCAGAGCTGAATTCATAACTCTTTGGAACGTTCCGGGACTCGTTTTCATTCCCTGTATCATTCGTTTGAAATGCCAGTGACCTTGGTTAGTCGAAAAGGCTGTTAACTCTCGTGAGTCTTTTTCCATTAAAATTTGATAAAAACCACTCGATAAATCTAATAGAGAGAATAATTGACTATTTCCTAGTTGATCTAGTATTTCTGTAATATTTGGTAAAGGGTGAAATTCATTTATAGTAGCTTCGTTAAGTGCTCTAAAGTCTACTACTACTCTAAACTTTTGTTTGCCTGAATTGTCCATTTTCTTTTGTACTAATAATAGTGGAGAATTCCATGGACTTCTCGATTTCTCGATAATTCCATTTTCTTCCATTTTTTGAATTTGCGAATTTATTTCCTCCTGTTGTGCGTGTGGTAATCTATAAGGTCTACGATAGATAGGTGGCTGATCCTTTTTTAACTTAATAGAATGTGTACCGACATTGGTAAATGTTAAAACATCCCCTTCCAAATGAAATATGTTATTATATCGTTCGCATATTTCGTAAATAGATTGTTTTTCAATGTCGTCCATGTGGTCAGTTATTATTACTTGTTTCAAACGTTCTATTCGTTCTTTATGGTCATTTGTCGATTCTACATTATATATTTCGTATTCAGTATCAAAGAGTATTTTATTTAAATCAAATTCAGATATATTTTTCGTTTCTTCCGAGATATTTAACATGCTAACTATTGCCCTACCATTATTAACGATTGATACTGTACTACTGCAATATACGTCTTTTACTAGTTCTTGCTTATGTATAAATATTTCTTTGCTTTCTATGAGTGGGTCAGCTATCTGTATTCCTACAATAGTTTCAGTCCGCGGATTTAATTTAATAAAACTGGTTTTGTCGGTCTCCTTGAAATTTGTTAGCGCATGCGAGGTCGTTTGAATAATTAATTTGTTGTTTGCTACATCGACTATTGCGTTATTTTTCGACAAGAAATCGTTTCCTAATATTCCGTCCTTGGGTATTGGAAATCGTGCACTTACGATATGAAATTCTGTTTTAATGTTTTCGCTATTTAATTTAATTAATATTGATATTTTCCCTATGGTTTTTGTAAGACATTCATTTATACCGCGTAGATTTATTTTTTGCGTTTCGTCTACTTCTAGTTCTTCGCGTAAGCAATTTATTTTGAGAATATTTACCTGACTACCTGTATCTATCATTAAGTGTAATTTATTTGTTTTTGCGGCATTAGAATCGAATGTTATATGATTATTTTCTAGTTTTGCGAATATGTGAAATATTCGTTCGTCGGTTGTTCCGCGATAATCTGGTTTATCGTGCGAGTACCGCGTACCTCGTTCGACACGTTGGCGTTTCCCGAATTATTTCTACTTTCGTCGTTTCTCTTTTTGTAACATGAATCTACGTTATGACCGATTTTATTGCAATATGAACACGTAACTGGTTGTGCATTATAATTTGTTGGCGGTTGCGTAAAATTATTTCTATTAGGTGGACGGTTGTTATTTCCGTTGCTCGCGTAGTTAGGTCTCGAATTATTTCTACATTGTGATGCAAAATGATTTCCATTGCAGTTATAACATTTTATTGGTGGTCTATTAATTGGTTGAGAGAAATTGTTCGCTCGTGGATTATTATTTTGCGCAAAATTATTCGGCCTTACAAAGTTATTTGGTCTTACGTTCCTGTTGTTCCTATTTTCATAATTCGATCTACGTTGATTATTGTTTTGCGTATAACTACTCGAATAATGATTCCTATTTTCCTGTTCTAATCTTAATTCTACCTGTTCTGACATAGCGATTTGTTTCGCGATTTCAAGAGTTTTAGCATTACGAGATTTTACTATCGTTCTAATCGGTTCTACTAATCCTTTAATAAATATTGCTAGAGTTTGGTCCCTTAATGTTTCATGTATAACTTTTGCTTCTGCAGGTTCTTTGCCTAATGTACTTACGGTACATAACTGGTAATATAGTTTTTCTACTCTATGGCAATAATCGTTCACATCCTCATTGTGATTCATTCTAATCGAATTTAATTGAAGTTGTAACGACGATGCATTGGTTGTTACTTCGAATGCGTCTGTTAAATATGCTTTTATAAATTGCCATTTTGTTACGTTTTTATATTTAATCATTTCTAGTGCTCTACCCGTTAATCGCGTAGTGATATATTTTACTAATATTGGTGCGCTAGTTGCGTCGACTAAACCTACTGCCATATCACATGCATTTATGAATTGGTAAATATCGTCTATCCCTGTGCATACTGGAATTAATTTAAAAGCGTCTTCTAATTTTATGGTTACTGCCATTTTTTTATTGCGTGATTTAGATATAAAATCTAACGACTGATGTTCAAAACTATCTGTGACTTTGCTACGTGTGACTACTCCTAATTGTGGACTTGGGGTTTTACTTGTGCTACCTAATAATTGGGTATCTACTATAGTATTTAACTGGGCTTTCTGTTGGGCTTCAAACTGGGCTTGGGCTTCTCTCTGGGCTAATAACTGGGCTTCTAACTGGGCTTCTTCTAATACACTAGTGTCATACAATGAATTAGCTACGTTCAAGGGAGATGTATCTTCTTTGTCCATAAATTAACTTAACCACCTATTTAATACGTTAATAATCATAATAATACTCAATAAAATTCAATAATGCCCTATAAATACAATAATAACTTCAATAATATGCCCTCTAATAAATTCAATAAACTTCAATAATACTTCAATAATAAAAATGCCCTCAATAATTCAATAAACTTCAATAATAATCAATAATAACTTCAATAAAAATATGCCCTCAATAATAAAACTTCAAATAATCAATATGCCCTCAATAATTCAATAAACTTCAATAATAATCAATAAAATATGCCCTCAATAAAATTTAAAACGGTTTACACCATTACACTTATAATCAACTACCTAGATTTATCTTAATATGTCTTAATTATGTTGCATACGTCTATGTAACAAATTTAAATAACTATTCACTCACAATAATGCTGCGTTCATGGCTGATGATGACATGTTGCCGTTGATGATGCTGCTAATGGATTTGTTGGTACTGCAATGTGACTTATTTGTTTTTTTTTTTTGTTGGTTCCTCCTGGAGTTGTCTTCGCCAAAGAGTGATCAATTCTTCGTTGTTGACAGTAGCCTTTGATGGTTGCCTCCTTTTGGAATCCTACCTTCGACTGCGCCAGTGTTACATGCGGCCCTTCAGGGATCCAAAAGCTGGTGTACTTGATAAATAATAATAGTCAATTAGAATGGTAATCAAATGTATTATATTAAACCAGACAAAACAAGCAGAATAATAGTGTTGATTGTAGTGAATTTGTAGCTCGTTCCGAAGTTGATAATCTCCGTGTAAGTCGTGTGTGATGGCTGGGCGGCTAAGCGAGACGTGTGGTGTTCTCGTCTCTGGATACATCTAACTCAGGCTGTCTCGCTGTCCCCTATATATATGGTGGCGGCGTCCTTTGAAAGTGAGCGGCGCGTGTACAGTCGTCCTTGATATGGACCTCACGATTATGAAAGTGGTATTCGTAGTCGAAAACACTTTTGGGTGTGGTCGCATTCCTGGTTGTTATTATGAGCAAAATATATGGTATTGCGTAATCCCATTACAATGCCTTACAGGAAAAACTCTCACGCCTCGTAGATTGGTCCGATTTCCGTAATTTTTTTTTTGTTAGATAGAGGAAGACTTCTTACAGGGCGCATTGGACTTGGATTTTCAACATTATTTTTCTAAGTCTCATGTTACAAGTTTGAATTTAATCAATTTTTACAACTTTTTAGTTTTTGTATTATTTTTTGTTTTTAGCGACGTAATCAAAAATCGAAGTCCAATGCGCCCTGTAAAAAATATTCCTCTATCTAACAAAAAAAAAATTACGGAAATCGGACCAATCTACGAGGTGTGAGAGTTTTTCCTGTAAACTGTGTTTTGACCGATATAATACACCCTATCAACCCCCCCTAAATAGGTATTGGGTAGTAGATTAGTGGAAAAGTCTTATAATTGAGGTGGCAACTAAAATATAAAATTTAATTTTCAAATTTTATAGAATTGCGGAAAATTTGAAAAATCGCGAGCAGGCCCCTTAAACAAAAAATTGACCTATAATAGGTACCTATAATAAATTCCAAATTAATCATATCACAATATCCATTAGATACTTATAACGCGTTATACATCAACAAAAACCGTGATACTATCATAGATATATAATAGTACACTTTAGAAGTTTCAAGTACCCACGAATAATATTATTCAATCACAACAAAATAACTAAAATAGTTATTCTAGGTTTTTTAATATGTAATTTCGTCCAAATTTGAATTTAAAATGTCTGTAAAAAATAAGTGTGTTCATATATTTTTTAGATTTTTTGGTTATAGTATGAACTATTTATGAGAACCTTTGTGTTGAATTTGTAATCCTTAGCTATAAAAACTGAACATTTTATAATTTATTAATTACAATGATTGATAATTTTCGAGATTTTGATAAATTTTGTTAAAATTTGATCTTTAAATGCTTATAAAAAAAAACTGTGCCTATGTAGTTTTAATATTTTTCAACTGCTATTGTAACAATATATCAGGAGCCTTGTATTAAATTTTTACACTTTTGGCCTAACAGATAAAACTTTATTGATATTTATAGAAAAAAAAACTAAAAAAAATTGAAAGCTGTAAATGTCCATAAACAGCTCAAAAAGAGTCAAAATATTTTCAAAATTGTATAGTGTATAGAAAATGCTAATTTATACATTCAGTGAAATTTTCATGTATCTACAGTTGTTCGTTTTTGAATTGCAACAAAAGAAAGAAATCGCTACATGAGTAATCGAGTGAATATCCAATGTTGTAAAAATTTGAATTTCAAACGCTCATAAAAATTTAATTTGACTGTCCGGTAGAGATTTTTTTATTGATAAAGGTAGATAATCTTATAAGGAATCTTGTGTTTCATTTTCAAATCTTAGACTTTAAATGCTTATAAAAAAAAATTGTGACTTAGGATTTTTAATATTTTTCATCTGCCTTTGAAACTATTGTTATACTAGGAGCCTTCTATTAAATTTTCAACTTTTCGCAACCAACAAATAAAATTTTATTGATATTTTTAGAAAAAAAACTAAAAAAAAATGGAAAATGAAAATGTCCCTAAACAGT
Source organism: Macrosiphum euphorbiae (assembly GCA_949089665.1). Taxonomy (NCBI): domain Eukaryota; kingdom Metazoa; phylum Arthropoda; class Insecta; order Hemiptera; family Aphididae; genus Macrosiphum; species Macrosiphum euphorbiae. Next base: position 94,740 of record CARXXK010001039.1, read on the forward strand.
TCAAAATAAATCAAAATATTTTGAAAATGTTATCGTGTATAGAAAATGCAAATATAAACAACCTGTGAAAATTTCATGTATATATGTTCATTTGTTTTAGAGTTACACCAATAACCAAAATCGATTTTTTGGAAAACCAATTTTGCGTAAAAATTCCCGTTTTTCCTTAATTTTTATGTTGTTTTTCCCGGTGCTTGTGAAAACTACTAGGAAATTTTTACTTTTGACCCCCCAAAGTACCAACTAGATTCACTTTCCTATCAGAAAAGATACTGTTGAAGAAAATTCAAGCACTTTTACTGTCCTAAAACGTGATGACAGACACAAAAATATAAAAATAAAAAATATAAAAACATAGATTTGGGTGACTTTGATAAATTTTGTTGATTTTGTTTGTTATTTTAAGCATACTTTTTTTAATACTTATGCTACAGATCTCAAAATCCCGTTGCATCAAGTACTACTTTACCAACATTCTCGATTTTTTTTTTTTCCCACCGACAGTTTTTTTTAAATAATTTTTTCAAAGTAGCTATCAAAGTCAGACAGAATTCGGGGCGACTTTGATACCCCCATTTTTTTTTATTTTAAACTAATGGTAATGGTATGAAAGTTATAAATCTCAAACCATTTTAAATTTGATCAAATAGTTTTTGAGTTATAACATAAAATGTATTATGGGGTGACATTGATATCATTATATCAATAGGTACTTTATTTGTATAAATAAAAAAATCATAAAACATAATTTAGGTGGATAATAATTTATTAAGTTGACTAACTAAGTCTTGTGAAACAGTAAAAACATAATAATAGTTTCAAAATTAAAAACAAAACAAAACAAAATATTAAAATAGAAATACATAAATATATTTATAATGACCAGCTAGGTACTTACTACTTACTAGCCTCTTGGCTGTCTTCAGTTAACATTACCCTGTCTGAACATACAGTTTAAAATAAAATTCTTAAATAATAAAACAAACCAAAGATAAATAGATATAAATATTAGTCTTAACAAGTAGGTACAACGGTTTAAACATAATAATTTCAAAGTTAAAAATAAAACAAAATATAATATAATTAAATTGACTTAGCTAGGAATTTACTAGGCAGTCTTAAGTTTACAACAATTCAGTCATAATTTGCAGTCTTACTGAGTTACTTTGCCTCTCTGACATCAGATAGTGGCTGTGAAAATATATAATTTCCTTCTTTTGTTAGTTTGGGGATTTTTAAAATAGCAATTATATGGATAATACCAACATCAAAAACATCATCGTTTTGAATTTGGAAGATTTGTCTTACTTCATCTAATGATTTAAGACCATTGAGTGTATATACATTCTCAACTATATTCTTGATTACAGCTGCATATACATAAATGGTTTTTTTTCTTTTTCCTAACTGAACATTCACCAACACAAAATTACCAATACTTAAATTATCTTTAGTTGGTTTTTGATACTCTGGAACATCTTCATTTTCAAGCTCATGATCAGAATCCGTGTCAATATATGGAATAACTCCATTAGATGAATCGTTATCGCTATCTTCATTATTCAAAATAGCAGAAGTCACGCTCTGTCCGGGGGCAACATTAATCTTTTTCCTCTTTCTGTTTTTTCAAATCTCTTATCTTTCAAGTAATTAACAACAATATCGTTAATAGATGGGTCATCTTCCTTTGGTAGTTTTTGTAAGACAGTGAATTGTGTCTTTTTAACAAACTTCTTGCCCAATCATCACCTGGGAGGTTATCATGAAATTGTTTAACTACTATTCCTCTTTTGTCTAATGATGATTTTGCAATTATTCTAAAACAAGACAACTATAATTAATTATAACACAAACTATTGTAAGATAGTAACATTTTGTATGTTTACCTTAAATCCATTAGAGTTAAAGGGAATCCCCAATCACCAAACTTTGATACAGCAGCTATCATATTCTTTTCATCCTCATCACTAAATATTGACTGTCCTCCAGGTTTTTTGCCATGTTTCCCAGTAAAACGGTTGTGTAATGTTCCATACGGAATTTTATATACCTATTTTACTAGAATTTAAAATTGAAAGTTCACCATCAACAACTTTTTTAAGTGCTTCTTCCAAAACTTCATCTCTTATATTGGCATATGGGCGACTGCCAACTTTTTTTTGTACACACGAACCACTAAAATAATTAAAATACATGTAATAAATACATAAATAAGATTATCAAAGTCACCCCAACACTACTATCAATTTCGCCCCTCGATAAGAAACGCTATATTGCTTACAACATAATAAACGAAAATAACATAACACAGTATGATTTGAATCATGATGATATGTATATAAAATATAACTTATAAAATTATTAATAAATAACATTTTTACTTACTTTGCGCAGCTAATTCTAGAACGTTGTTATTTTACATTTAAAATAACGTTGAGATTGAAGACAACACACGTTTCAAATAATTGATAATAAATCAGATCATAACCGTTATCGTTATAAGACCATATTTCTTTATCAATATAAACAAAAATAATCAAATTTTTCCGTGCAGTGTAGCCATAGTGTACAATTTAATGAAATAAAACAACATTATCAAAGTCACCCGTCATTATCTGTCATCAATGTCACCCCAATTTACGATACATCATTGTAAAACCAATACATTCATCGCTCCGCTCAGAATCTAAAATATTACTTAAGTGTTAAGTGGCAAGTGCACACTGCACAACGCGCGTTACTCGCGGTGTCATTTTCGAAAAACTGTCTTGTCAATTACGCGTAACGATCGTCGTAAGAGATACGCACGAAGAGAATACAAATAAATAACAAAAAAAAAAACTCGTGAACAAGTATAAACGAGTAGGAAAAAAAAACAGAAAACCGAATGAAAAAAAAAAACAAAAAGACTTGGGTGGGAGACGAAAACACACCACGCGAACGGAATAAAAAAATATAAAAAAACCGACGTTGATTACAATATTACAGCGTTTTGTTCCCACTACGGCGGCGTACTTGACCGCGAGGAATCCGACGGGGGTTTTTGTGTGTACAATAATAATAATAATAATAATATATAATTCCGTACGGTCACTTCGGCGCTTTCCATTACCGCACAAACATGACCCAATACCGCACAAAATGCATAACCCAATACCGCACACAAAAATAGTACGATACCGCACAGACTTATAAAAAGGTATAGCCTAATTCCGCAAACAACAAATGGTACGATACCGCATAAATTTATTATATAAAAATAATTTTTAGTCATAATTTATAGTAGTATTAGCATTGATTATAAATACTAGTATTTATAATCAATGGTATTAGTAATGGTAACAAAAATGTAATAATTTAAACATAAATGTTATTGTAGACACCTATATTGGTTTAAAATGTAAACCTGTTTTTTCTATATATTCCATTACAGTTAGTTTGTTTGTTAATAAAAGAGAGTACCTACTGATATACCAAATTGGCTTCTCGTTCCCGATCACATTTCCGCTGTATTGCTTCAGTTCCCTTCTTAATTTCTCGCATTTTCGCTTCATTAATTACTTGTTGGTCTATTAAAACATCAATCTAAAAATATAAAATAATTACTAATTATTACTATATTTTAATAATTAATAGTTTTCATACGTACAACTTGGAAAACAGATGGATGTGGCATATAAAATTCAAACCGAAGTTGACTGTGGTATGATTCAGCACCGTTAGTTGTTCTTTTTGTACCATTAGGTTCTTCAGCCCACATTGAAGGAGGAAATTGTTCAGTGTCAATATAATTTTCAAGTTCATAATTAGCAAACTCCGTGCACTTTTTATGTTTTGGAGCTTCAGATAAAATGTCATCAAAAGCATCGGAAACAAAATTTTCCGGTAAATACGGTAATCCGAAAAACATTTTAAGCCACTTTCCAATCTCTGAATTTTTATCTTTGTACTCTTTATGCAGTATTGGAATAGAATTTATTTTTCGATAGGTACCATGCTTGACATAAATGAAACCGGCATGCTTTAATTTTGATATTTTTTAACACATTACTCGCTGCAGTATGAGCTCCGACTTCAAAATCAAGAAGTAATAATTGTGGATTTAAATTTGTATTTGTTAATTGAAAACATAGGTTTTTTAAATTTGTCCACATACGAATATAACATTTTAATGTTTTAGATGGCAAAAAACAAAATACTAACGGAACGTAGTGGCCTCTTGTTAAACCATGTATTGTATATTGCTGAAAAAAATGTTTTGGGCAATATGTGAATGTACCGTCGGCTAAAAGAGTTTCCGTATTGTCATTGAGAAATAATAAATTTGTTTTACAAGTTACAATTATTATTTCATCCTCTTCAAATACGTGAACAAAATGTTCGTTAGATTTATTCTCAATACAAGCAATTTTAACTTTTTGTATAGCATCGGTTATAGATGATGGAATGGTAGGTAAAGTTTTGCGTCGTTCTCGATACATAGACTTTCGAAGAGCATTTATATTAGATGAACATACCTGAGAGTCTTCAATACTTGATAATTCTTTACGAATTATTTTTATTGGCTTTTCATATACATTTTCAATAGCTTTACGAATTTTTTGTAGTTCTTTTTTTTGTTCATCATTGTCCTCGTCGTGTTGGTGATCTTTAATATTACTGCGAATTAAAACCGTTTTTTCATTGTTGGTGATAATAGTGTAGTGATCCCTCACTAACGCTTATATTTTGAGTTTGACGACGTTGATGATTGAGTAGGAGAAAAGGTTGCAGAGTTACAAGTTACAACGTTATAATTTAAGTAATTTATTTTAAAGTTAATAATAATATAATGGTATTACATTTGAATATAGAAATTTGAGGACAGAGCGATAAGCGTCTGCCCGAGAGATTAGTGGTTAATACTAAGTACTTACAAGTATGTACGTCGTACTAGCACTGAACTAATTCTAATTTAGATACAGACGGAGACTCGTATATATACAAAGTCTCCCTAGGTTATTAGGTACACGGTAGAGACTCGGAGGTGGATCAAAGGAATACCGGCGGTATGAAAGGTACCGGCGTAAATGTTAAAAGTTGTCGAATAAACCTTGAGTTGTGAACTGGTTTATTTGGCAATAGGTATGTATTATTAGAAATCGTTATGCGATTTTGAAATATGTAATAAACCTCAGGGCGTGGTATAGTCGTTGATCAATATATCATATAGTGCAAAGTCCTTATGATGTATAATTATAGGAAAGCGACTCTGTCGGTTTACTACAATAGTTACATTACATGTTTTTTGCACACACCGCCAAACAATATCACCTGAACTTTTATTAGTTCTAAAATAACGAAAGTTATAGTTGTCGAAATGAATAGAACTATTACCACGGTTATTAGTAAAAAGTTTAAACATATTGATGATTCAAAGATCGAAAGACGACTAAAAAGTAAAAACACACTACAAATTTGTACACTGCGAATACAATCTTTTACAGATAAAGCTTAATAATGTCGTTATAGATAATTGTCGATAAGTGACGATAATCGTCCAAAATAAACGTGTGCGGAAATGGGATATCCAGTATTTTAAAATCTGTGTGCGGTTTTGTCCCATGCTTATTTTGCGCATTTGTGCGGTAACGGGCGACGCCCGGTCACTTATAGTATCAAGTTACACATTAGAGGCCCCGCGGGTCGTCGTCGTCGTCGTAGTTTTGTCGCCGACAAAACGGCCGGAAAACGTGAAATTAAAGGTATTCTGCCGGGCAATTAGCAATCGTACCCGTGTAATTTTCAATGACGACGACAAAAGAAAAAACACACACGCGCGATGCACAAATCGACGTGACGCAGACGTATATAATATTGTGTGTCGGTCCTAATGAGACTGTGATGAGTTTTGGGAAAGCTGTCAGACCCAATTCACGGTCATTTGCCCGACACGAAAACACTCGGCAAGGACGGTACAGCAGGCAGGCAGATCGTAATAATAATGATAGTAATAATATTATAATATCATCGTTGTTATCACCACTATATTTGGCGATTTTCGTGGGAAGGCATAGGACCTGTCCGTAGTTTATAATATTATAACACTGTCACTTGACCTAGCCGTACACCCTCGAGGACGCCACCACAAGCTGAGACCCGAAGAGACAATTTTAGACAGTATATATAGCCCATTTGTAAATTTTCTTTACTAATATTTAGTACGTAATTTGTATACAATTGTATGACAAACTTCAAAGTTTGAGAAGAGTCGTACAAATTCATACAAAATACGTACTATAAAAAAAAATTATGGTGTAGTTACGACTTACGACTATGATTAATAATTTTTAACCTTGGGTGGGGCCGAAATCACATCACCTCAGCCCCACCCATTATTTTTGTTTGATAACGGGAAAACCAAGACCGTACAAATTTTGAAATTTCTCGTACAAATTCTCACAAATTACTTACTAAATATTGGTAAAAAAAATTTTCAAAAATTCCAAATGGGTAGGACGTACGTCAGTTTTAGGGGTGGGATCATAGTTTATGCGCAGTTCGCAGCTAATTACCTATACAGATATTTCTTGTTCTATTAAATTGATAATCTGATATCACGAGCGACTCGGCCCCTCTTTGTGTGTACCTAATCACGTTTATAGGACTAAACGAAAAGCGAGCGGCTGGTTTTATTTTTACCGAAATCGCGGTCCCTTACGTAATGTGGGTACATATATAGTTTTCTTCTGTAGAAAACCGTTCCGATCGCGACTTCGGGTGTGGACTATATTCGTTCGGCAGTCCTAAACTAAATGGCCTTCCATTGCAACGGGTCACCGTAAAAATGCAATTTGAACAAACGTTCGCCACAACTTTATGTTTGGAGAATATTATAGGTAGGTATTATTAGTTTCAAATAAACTGCAAATGGCAGAGAACTGCAAATGTGGGTAATTTCCGGGAACGCTTCGTTACTCAAACGCCTGCAGGTTAACTTGGAAATTGAAATAGTTTTGTAGTCTCCTTTATTTTGGAGGGAGGCTTTGTGTAATTTTCGGGGGGGGGGGGGGGGGGCATAGCCACTTCACTACTCCAGCCTTCTTAGTTGAGCTTATGTCCATAAAATATATATCCATTGTTAATTATAACTTATAAGGTAGGTATAACATTAATATCGTATAAATACACAGCTAATATAATATGCATCTGGCTATAATTGAATTAATAACTACTAAATACGAAATAATATTTTATTAAACAATGACATAGTATTATAAATAATATTATCTTGGACCGTAGTAACGAGATTTATTTATTTAAACAATAGTTTTTAAAATCACTTATTTACACGACCAAAGAAAGACCGGACAAACTTAAGGAGAAACGCTGGTTATAATGTCCATTCCGCGGAACTATGGAGAGGCGCCCAACTGAAGTGGCACCTATAACGAGACATACTGCAGAACTGAGGACGATCGAGGTGCATATATATACCAGAGTTGGTGTCGGAACCGGAGATGGTCGAAGGAGGAACTGACGAGAAGTGACGGTGAAACTGAGGGGGTAAGGAGCGACGTGGCAGTTCCACGAGAAGCGCGACAAGAAATATTTTTAAGAAATACTAAAACGATTCGACTGCATGACAAATTACTTACATTACAACCAGGCCGGCCAAAAGCCGGCCGTGACAGATGAACCTTTACCTTAAACATTACCAAATATAACGACCACATAACATACGTAAGTTATATAAGTAGGTACACAGTATTTTTGAACTAATATAGTGTTACAACTTATAATAGACCATAATATTATGATAATGTCGAAAAATCGGGAAAAATTTGTTTAAATTTGTGTAAAATTATAATTTCAGCATAATATACGGGTTAACCGGCGAGTTTCCACTAATTAATATGCTCGCCGGAACCAGGCCGGCCAAAAGGCAAACGGCAAATCAGCCTCACCGCAGTAACCCCGAATTGAATAGTACCAAACAAAATCACAACACATAACATACGTAAGTTATAAGTAAACTATAGCGTTACAACTTATTATAGACCAATTTGTTAATTTTCAGTAAAATTATAATATTTCAGCATATCGTCGGCCTAATTCGCAAAAGTCGTATCTCCATTTTTTGTCATTTTGGGATTATTTACTCATAAAATAAAGAAAAAAAAAACTGCGTCTGTTGATACAATCAAATTTCCGATTTCATAATATTATCCTCCATGAAATTGATAATTAGAAATCGTCGTATCTCCAATTAATAATATGGCCGTAAAACGGTTTTTTCTTCTCCTGAACAATTTGTAATTTTGGACATACGACCTTTGAGAATTAGGCCGACGATATACGATTGATTAACCGGCGAGTTTCCACTAACTATGCTCCCCGGAACTCTTGAAGCCTTATGTCGCGCTTCTCTGGACTGCCAACACCGTCACGATCCTTACCCCCCGATCTGCAGTTTCACCGTCACTTAGAAAATTCCTCCTGTCGCCATCTCCGGGTCCGACGAGCACCTCGATCAGCAGCCTGCAATAAGTCACTGCAGTTTTGGGCCACCGTAAAAAAAGGCCCGAGACCCCTAGCAGAATTCTACACTGAATAAATTCCATATTATTAATATTAATGTTATAATCATGTATAATTGAATGTGTTTACCTACTTGTTTCGATGACGATTGACGGGATCCTCGCGTACTTGCAAACCAAAAATACGATATTGACGATTGAATGTGGTATAATAATATTATATAGTTGGTACGAATAACCGGTAACCGATACAATACAGACAACTTTACACTACAAGTTGATAATTGTATCCAGCAATAGACTTGTATGACGTGAGAATAATAATAAAATTATAATCGCCAACAGAAAAATTAATTTATCACTATTTACATATTATCATAATACGTGTTCGGAAGTCGACTGCGATCACCTCGTCAGCGCATTTGGGCTAAAATAGATTGAACTCAACGGACCCAGATAGTATTATAGATTAGTGTTCTTATTAAGACGTAGTAGGCCAGTTTTATGCTAATTCTTTTGGCGTTCGACTTGTCGTTATCGTTTAATTATTAGGTACAATAATAAAATACGAGCTAGGTATTACAGTTTGTGTTGACGACATTAGCCTTTACTCATATGAAGAAATACCTATTACTCTGTGACTCTATGTGCTATGGCTCAAATTACCGAGCTCCCATAAGAGTCGACGTCGAAGAGTGTACGTCAAGGAACATATAAAAAAATCGTAGAACACAACAACTGTCGGTTTACGCGTCACGAGATGTACACAAATGGAATTCAATCAATTTCAGTGTACTATTTAGTATTTTACAATAAATTATCAAATAATATTATGCATAGTAAGATAATATATAATCTTTGAAAGTTGAAGACACTAACCCGCCGATTATTAATTGTTTTCAATGATACCTACTCATAACAAGTCAATCTTAACTCGCTCAAATTCGGTGAACAGGGATGTAGCCACTGCGAAGACAACCGTCAGCCGTCAAAGCACAACGCCATGACGACGGCCCACAGGTTCCTGGATTTTCGTTTTAAGTCATCTAAAACTTTCAACTTAAAAATACCTAATGCAATGGCTAAATAGTCTATTTAGAATATATTATAAATATTATAAATAGTCTATTATAGACTATTTAGCCATGCCTAATACGTTATACGATATAAACACAACGAGCGGTAATAATCAATCAATAGTGGAATGTTATTTGTATTTTGTATACAGATATAATATGTTCACTCATATAATATTTTTGTTATATAAATGAGGTGAGTGAAATATTTATGTATGATATACCTTCCGTTTAAAGTAACGATTCTCAATCCGTTCTCTTAGAATGGCACAGAAACTTTTTCCGTCTGTCTTCATGACTAGCAAATCAAAAATGTGTTTGTTTTCATAGTTCCGACGGGTAATTTATGTTAATGATTAAGTACTTCAGTTTAAATTCAATAGAGCGGAAATATGTTCGAAAAAAATTGTATTAATACCTAATAGATGTCCACCTATATTACTTTTCATAAAACATTTCATTAGTGATATAATTATTTTGAACATGGCAATTTTACTATCAAATTTAATTAATAACATTAATAATAGCTAACCTACCATTTATTAATATTGAATATGAGTTTCATTATTAAAATTAACAGTCTTCCCTGCTACTATTATCCTAAATAATTATTTATAATATTCAAACATTTATAACTTATTTTAGTGCATCAACATGAACGGCTCAGTAAATGAATTTGATGAAAAGTAGGTGAAATATTACAGATTTAACAAGTAATCATTTTATTTATTATGAATATGAATTACTCTCAAATAACAATTAATATTATATAATATGCAATAGGTAATAATTCATCTCAAAACAATACAACTACATAGAATGGAATACCTAGAAGACTTCCAGAATTTCATTACAATTAACAGTCGATGCATTTGCTTCTAGAATGGAATTTAGAATCAGTAACACATCCTGTATAGGTAAAATTGAAAAAAAATTTACTACACATGTTTAAACTAAATGTTTCACTTTAAAATTTTTAGATATACTAATTTACACTAAAATATTGAACAAGTTCATATTATTCAAAACATTGCTGGTATAACGATGACATAATATCAAAAAACAGTATTTCAATAATACTAATGAGGTTACTTTACAAAGAATAATGTTTTAAACAAAAGTTGTCAAAATATGTTGGTGAGATATTGTTTGTGATATAATCAAAAATGGCTTTGCAATGACAGTTTTTTAGTATTCTATAGCCAGTGTAATTTGTTAGAACTTTTCATTCTAAAATCAAGGTAATATAAGACATAAGTTAAAGTAGTTACCTAATAAAATACCAATTAAATAAATACATTTCTATTGTGACTTATTATAGGAAATAAATTTTGGTAATGATGCCTTGAATTCCCCAAAAGGTAAATTGTATTCAAAACATTTCAACTCCATTTGAACAATGACACAATGTGGATAAAAATTATGGATTTATTTGGTAATTTATAACAATTAATAATGTATTGTACATAATAATGAGTAATTTATTAGTAAATATAAGATGTGGAATTTCTTGGAGAAAAAATTGAAGTATAATGGTACCTATGGCTGGTTAGTAAATAAAATGTAACTAAGAAGGAGTGGCATAGCTAGAAACTTGTAGGCCCTAAGAGACAGCTCTCTTTAACACAGAAATTAAATAAAAATAAAAATATTCATATTATTAAATAGTGATTCTAGGAGCTAATAATAATTATAAGGATTGTAAGGAGACCAAAACATACGACGTACAAATAACAATATTTTCATCAATAGATTATAGAATTGTAGAACTGTGAAGCCTACATTATAGTGACTGCCTTAGAAATAATATTCATAGAATAGCTGTGCTGCAATAACTTATATGATGCTATGAGCCGTGTACACATTAGAGTTTTAAACACTCAGATTCAAAAATAAAAATCTTAGATTAATGTTAAATACATAATAAATATACATTAATAGGCCCTTAATAATTCATAATACTTCTAATTCTTATAACAGCTGGTCTTCTCAAAATATTTCTAAAATTGAGTTATTAATAACTAAGCACAATTTTATAGAAACATAAAACATTGATATTATGATTTTAGAATGTAGTATTTAAGAGATCATTATTGCATTTTTAATTTACTGCTTATGATATATCTTCTAGGTTAATATTGATATTTCGCGGAAGTATTGTGAAAGCAGTTCCCGCGACGCCATCGGTTCAAAACTGAAAAAAAAAAAAAAAAAAAAAAAAGGTTAATATTGCAGATATACAAATTAAATATACAGACAATTCCAGGGCCGAATCTTGAACTCTGAGGGCCCTGGTGCAAAAGAAAACTTAGGGGCTCCAGGGGTGGAACTAGGGGGGTGAAGCCGGGGATTGATCCCCGGGCGTAAAATTTTAGTGGGCGTAATTTTTCTTTAGTTCTTTATTTAATGCTTGGTGAAAGAAGTTAAGAAAACATTTTTATTTCACATAATTTGTTTATGATGTTGTAGTGATGACGTTGGAATTAATGAAAAAAAAAAAATTAAAGTTAATGGTAAGATTATGAATAGATTCGTATTAGTATACTAAGTATATACTGGTATACTGGCATTAGCATACCTACTGCAAGCATATACAACTTGTTTAGACGACGACGTCGTCGTCTAAACATACTGCCCCCGTTGAAGGTACCTAGTTACCTTCAAAAGTTAATGGCAAGCGACATAGTTTCACCGCGGGACGTTTTACAATTTTTCCCTCTGCGGTCCGGACGTTGGCAACTCGAACTATTTTATCTTCTCCTGGGAAGACTTCTACCACTCGTGCAGTTCTCCATGTGAGGGGCGGAGTTGGTTCCTTAATAAGCACAAGATCCCCTGGAGCCAGGCTGGTTTCAATTTTGTTCCATTTGGATTTGGTTTGGATAGTATGCAAGTATTCCTGCTGCCAACGTTCCCAAAAATGTTGTTGCAGTTGTTGGACGAGTTTCCAGCGTTGTAAATTCTACCCATAAAATATATATGCAATCTAACATTTTTATGCAGAAAATCATTTGATTGAAATTTTGTGGCAAGATAATAGATAGAATTTTTTTTTTATTGAACAAAAAATATTTACAATCTGTAGTTACATGTAGTACAATAAAAATTTTTACTTTCTAACAACTATCATTAACTGTTTTTTTCATGTTTTAAATTTATTAAAATAATGTTGTGATTAAAACATTTAGATACTTCAAATTTTCAGACCTAAATTCGCAATTTTAATAATAATAATAAATTTCAAATTGAAAAATATCAACCCAATAACATGCAGACATTCCTTTTTATAAATGAGAAAGAAATTGAGTAACTATCTACTTCACTACCAATGACCCAGCAATAAGTAAAACCATTTTTTTATATTATGTTGCACTAAACTTGTAAAAATACACAATGAAAACCATACTAAAAGTATAGAATAATCAGAGAATCGTAAGTATGTGAACTGTGGTAAATTGAAAATATTCTGTCAATAAAAATCTCTTTATCATTGACTGGTTGAAACTAGTTATAACTTATAAAATGTATACAACATTCACATTAACATCATATAATATTATAATATATTCAAGTCAATATTTTATCAATACAGAACATTTTTTTTCCTTAAAATAAATCACTGTTACAAGCTTGTTATTTCCATCATCAAATTTTCTAAATTAAATATCTAACTGTCTAAGTGTAAAACAACATTATCAGTTATGTCTGTACAATAAATATTTATTAATTAAATACAGGTATAAAATTAACTTAAATTAAGTATTTAATCACAATCACAATTTCATTTAATTATAGTTAATTACAAGTTCCAAATGAATTTAATTTAAATGTGAAAGTATATTTAGTTCAACTTTATATTTAATATTTTCTGAGTTTTCCTTTCAGTGAAAAAAAACATACATTTTATAATTAGTGTTTATAATATTTAACTGAATTATTATAAACATTGATGAAGAATACAATGATTTTTGTTACAAAATTATTGATTAAATTAAATATAAAATTATATTTGACAAAAACAACAATACACATTATATATAACTACATTGATACATTTAGTGCATGGTGGTGAAAGGAAATGCAGATATTTTTCATTCAAATGCATAGAAACCCTGCAATGTGTAATGTTATCTTTTGTATAACAATAAATTATTGTTTTATACATTTTTCAACATGATGTTAGACCCGTGGTTACAAATATTATGAAATTGGTTCCAAGACCATGGCAGGGTATTCTGCGCGGGGTTAGGTTGGTTACCGTTCACTATTCGGCATTTTGTAATTTTGTATTCACTTTTCGTTTACTTTTGCAAATTGCAACACCGCCACACCGGTCTGCAATTTTTTTTCTTGTATTCCAAACCAACCACGTTTTGTTTTACAAATTTTGTGTTTTATTTTCACTTCAAAATGGGCATTAAGTGTTTAATATGCAAAAAAAAAAACCAGCTGTTGATATTAATTCATTTTTGTTTTGACTAATTTTTCAGGACTAAACTATGATCATGTGAAAAATAATAAAATTGATGTATTCTTTTATTATAATGATTCAGTTTGGGTGTATAACTTATAAGTTATAACCAACTAATGTGTAAAAAATTATTAGGGATTTCAGTATTTTTAGTCAAATACTTTTCACTTAACAGTCCTTTTCAGGACTAAACTATGACCTTTCGAAAATTGGTGTACCTATTCTTTTATTACAGCGAGCCATTTAGTATTGTTATAATGAAATTTATGTATTTTTTAAATGTCATATATTATTTTTCATTTTTCTCTTTGCAATTTTTGGTTTTATTTTCATTGAATAAATTAAATATATTCTTACAACATTCCCAATGTGTTTGTTATTTATGCCTAGTATTTTATTCCAAATCAAAATACCTATTATCACATTAGTCATTAATTTAAGTATTATAATATTTTTTCATTCGAGATATTAGATACATTAAGTAATTTCTTTTAAATTTTAATACACAAACATTAAACCTTGGTAAAATTATTGTTCTATTGTAAAATTAATAAGTACAAACTGGTACCAAGAATATTGTTGTATGGTCATAACATCGATATGATAAATTTAATTGATAACGTATGCCACGCCCTCCTAGAGACCGTGTTCAAGGCCACAATCGCCTGATTTGGCCAACGCACGGAGTTTCGTACCCCTGGTTCTATAGTGCCCTAGTTCCGGTAGCGTCATCGGAGCAATAGCAGGGGTGGCCAACGATCTCGATCGCGAGATGAATTCAAGTCGATTGCGACACCCTTTCGTATTTTCTTAAATTTTTGAACAATTTGTGTATCTTTGTATATCCCACGAATATAAAAATTAGATTTAGAAAAAGACAATAAATAACTATGAAAAACAAGATTATACACTGATATCTATTAACTATCGTATTATAGGATGGATAGCCAACATTACTTCCTATTAATGGCCTTTATCGCGTTCGTATAAACTGATAAATCGAACCAGTCTGCAATGACAGTTACAATAAATATAATAAATATATACATAGGTATATACCTAGTATAAATTAAGGACTTAAATACCCAGATGACTGCCAAAAAAGCAGCACAGTTGTTTCAAATTGACGAAGTATCTCTTGAGGATGAGATGATCAATATGCGATGCCACGTCTACTTAAAAGCTAGATTGTCAGAAAATAACTTTTGGCACTTGGTGAGCAAGGAAGAATTTCCCAATTTAAGACGATGTGCTGAGTCAGTATATTCCTGCTTTGGGTCGACATATCTATGTGAATCGGCCTTTTCTATACAGACTCTATACCACAGTATTATATCTAATAGGTATTATTTTTTTATTTTAAATTTATAACGGTTAAGAGGACTTTAAAGACTTATTTTTAGCTTCATAAAAAATTGATCACGGTAATTTAATAGGCCTATCATGTTTGGACCGCTATAGTTCACTTTTCATTCATTAAATATTTAGTATAATTGTTTATGCAACTTGGCATTATTGTTTTAAACTAAGCAAATAAGGTTATTAATTATTATACATTATAAATCAGTAAATCACGAAAATCGTGCATGATAAAATCGAAAATGAGTAATATCAGTTACCATCACTATATTATTATTAATTATTAATATACAAAAATACCAACTCACATTGTTATATTTTATTAATTATCTTTTTTTTTTTTTTTTGTGGTATCGAGGACTGGAGGAGGAACTATGGTGCCAGTACTTCTCCTCCAGCCCCCATCGTTTATTGTCAAAACAAAAACACGACAATTAACAGCGGCGGGACAGTCCCCCACCCGCTGTTATTACAAGCAAAATGAGTTATGTTACAAACAGTACAGACGGTTCTTAATTGTTGTAAATTCCGCCGGTTCGCAGCCTGTCGCACTCGTTCCTCATCTTCCTTGATTGAGAGGATGTTTTCCACCATGCCGTAGAACAGCCTGAACCGCTCTTCGGCCTCTCTCAGGATCGCATCCTTCCCTTGGACGTCCGCTCGTTCACGAAGGCCGTCCCAGTAGGGGCAATCAAACAGGGTGTGTTCAACGGTGTCTGATTCGCCCGAGCACTGCCAGCATCGAGTGCTAGCGGCCTTGTCCATACGATGGAGGTACCATTCAAAGCAGCCGTGGCCCGTGAGTGCCTGAGTCATGTGGTACGTCAGAGGCATCCACGGGACGACTTTCCTAGCCATCTTGCCAGGTCAGGGATTACTCGGCGCGTCCAGGCTGCCTTCGGGGTGGCGTGCCATCTTGCCTGCCAGGCGACGATCGTGATTTCCCTTGCCTCGCGTTTCACGGCCGCCTTGGAAGGCCGTTGTTCACCGGGCTCCATTACGGCGCGCAGACGGGATCCGATGTACTGCCTCTCCAGTCCAAGCAGATCGACGGGCGGCATGCAGGCCAAGACCAAGGCGGCCTCGTCCGACACGGTGCGGTAGGACCGAATTACCCTCAAGGCGGCGGTCCTCTGCAGACGGATCAAGACCGCCCTAGTTCTGACGACTTCTGTAACGGAAGGGATCCAGACGGGAGCAGCTTACAGCAACTGGCTTTCCACAACAGACGCGAGCAGCCTCCTCTTCCACTGAGCCGATCCGCCCATGTTGGGCATGAGCCTGGATAACGCAACGGCTGTGCGGGCCGCCTTCGCAGCGACAGTGATCGCGTGTGCAGCAAAGGTTAGACGCTTGTCCAGGATCACACCGAGGTACCTAATCTCATTCCGCAGTGGGATCGGGTGACCGCCGACCGTCAAGCGTGGTGGAACAAACGCCCGCCTCCGGGAAAGCACCACCGCCTCGCTCTTCTGATGAGCCAGCTCTAGGCCTCTGCTCCGCATCCAGACATCTATGGTCGCCAGTGTGGGATTGATCGCATCTTCGGGCTGCTCTCCGATCACGGCCGTGCCCACAACCGCGAGATCGTCCGCAAAACCGACTAGCTGCACCCCGGGCGACAGTTCCATCTTCAGGAGGGAGTCGTAAGCGACGTTCCACAAGGTGGGGCCAAGGACGGAACCCTGCGGCACTCCGCAGGTCACCGGTCTCTCTGCCAATTCCTCGCCAGTCAGAAGTGTTCTGTCAGCCAGCCAGGACCGGAGCATCTATATCAAGTACTCCGGGGTGTTAATGCCCCTCAGAGCTGCGTCGATGACCGGCCACCCCAGAGAATTGAAGGCGTTCTTGACATCCAGCGTCACCAGAACGCAGAGGCTCTTCAATCTCGGGGTGGTGGCCGCCTGGGCAGCGATGCTGAGAACGGTGCCGATTGCTGACTCAGTGCTAACTCCCCTCCTGAAGCCGAACTGGTTCGGGGCTCTTCTCCGCCCCCCCCCCCCCCGTGAGCGTCCAGGTGATCTTCTAGCCTCTGAAGAAGGAGCCTCTCGAGCAGCTTCCTAGGGGCGTCCAGCATGCAGATCGGCCTGTAGCTCGACGGGGCGTCCGGAGGTTTGTCCGGACCCTTACGGAGTAGCACTAGGCGTGCCCTCTTCCAACGTGGTGGGAACGTCGAAGCGTTGAGGCAATCATTGAAGACGCGGAGGACTGCGCAGGGCTGGGCGAGCGCGACAGCCCTAAGGATCTCGTTGGGGATCCCCGAAGGACCGGCCGCCTTGCCCGGTGAGAGTCTCTTTACTGCTCTGCTGAGTTCTTCCGGCCTCAATTCTGGAATGACCCTGGTGAACTCGAGCGTGGCCGTCTGCCCTGAGGGCCTTTTCTTTTCCTGGGCATGGAAGCTTCACAGGCGCCGAACAGGAACGCATCAAATGATTCAGCCGAAGATAGCGCAGTCTCAGCACAGGCGGCACCGGCGGTGGCTCCTAGGTGCGTGATGCTCAGATGACGGCACAGGGCGTCTGGGTCGAGCTTCTTGATTGACCAGCCGGATGAGACGTTAGCGAGTACATCGGCGACCGGGGGCTGGGCCGGGTCGGCCGTGTTGAAGCAGACGTAGTTGTGGTCGCTCAATGTCTCTAGGTCGGGTACCTGCCAGTCTGTGAGGTCCACGTCTCGATAGAACGGGAGATCTATAATTGATGTGGCCGCCCCTCTCACGAAGGTAGGGGAGGTGCCCGAGTTGGCCAAGATCAGCCCCAGACTTATGGCGAGATCAGACAGCGGTGCGCCCCTGGGGTTGTTGGTTCTCGAACCCCACTCCACGTTCCAGGCGTTGAAGTCGCCGGCCAGAACGATCGATGAGTCCCCTCTAGCGCGGATCGCCGCCTCAAGGTCGCCCAGAAACAGTCGATACTCCGGCAGCGAGGCCCCGGGCCTGCAGTAACAGCTGAAGACGGTCAACCCCTGGAATGATAGCCAGGCGAACCCACTGCCGAAGCCCCGACCATCGTGACTGAGCTCTGAGCGCAGTGATGTACCCACAGCAGCCTTGCGATCAGTGCTGAGGCACCACCGGTCCTCCTGGCCATAGGGGGTGGCCGGCTCAGATACAATAAGGATGTCAGCCCCGATCTCTTCCGCCGTCTGTTCCATAAGCTGCTCTGCTGCCCAATTTGCATTCAGGTTTATCTGCAGGAATTTAATCATCTGTACTCTTGGCTGCTCCCGACTTTCTTCTAGCGGCGCACGCCCCGGAGCCTGGTTTGTGCGTCGATGTCCAACACTTCGACTTCCACCTGGACCCCGAGCTGGACCACCTTCCCAACGGAGTCGCCAAGCTTGCTTGACATGGCTGAAGCGATGGTCTTGGCTGCTTTCGTTAAGCTGCTTCCTTTGGGTAGCTCCAGGAGGAGACATCCGTCCCGTGTCTGCCTCATAGTGACGCTAGTGCCTATCTCCTCCCTGGTCAACCCGCAATTCCGCACTGCCAGAATGGTGTCCCGGTAGGACTTTCCGGCCGCGTTTTGGATTAGGATGGCCGGCGGTTTATTGGAGAAAACAGGCGGGCGCTGGCGGGACCCTGCGGCGGGTGGGAGTGCAGCAGCCGCCGTTTTTCTCCCTTGCCTGGATCGTCTGCCGACGACTTTCGACCACTCCTCGCCGTCCGTTTCCATGGCGTCGGTAACGGCGTCCCGTGCGGTCTGTTTGCCTGCTACCTTCGGTTTCCTTGACCTGCGTGCCGAGGCTGCCTTGGACTCGATGACCGCGTCACTATCCCAGTAGCCCGGGGTCAGGATCATGTCCGTGGAGGCGTCGGATGTAGATGCAGTGGGAGCGCTAAAATTGGGCGCATTAAGCAGTTCCCCATCCATGCTAAGCAACGAATTTAGACACTCAAACGCCTCGTTGTTATGCTCGAGAATCCGCTCCATTGCGGCCCGCAGAACATCGTCCGACGCGCGGTCATTAATCATCCTGGCATCCCTGTGTACGTTAATGAGGTGCGACGTGACTCCCTTAAGTGTCGCCCAAAGATCTTGCAGCCAGGTTACTGAGGACTTCGGGGACGTTGTGATCTTCATTTTCTTGACCGAGGGTCCGTCGGATGAGTTCGGCTCAGACATTTCATGCGAGGCGGCCATTGCTCGGAGAGCGGTCGGTTCGGAGTCTGGTTGAAGCGTGGCGTCGCCGGGGGCCTGGCCCCGGGGCTGGGGTGAAGCGCTGTCCCTGTCCGCGATGACCCTGTTGGGGTACACTTGCAGGCACTGTCCCTATCTAACCGCACTGTCCCTATCGGGGTGGCGGTGCGGAGCTCACTGTCCCTATCGGTGGGCCCGAACTCCTCCCCCGGGGGGGATAGGGGGTCCTGGTTTGCTGGGTCTTGTCGGAGTCTCCGAAAGCTGCTAGGGTATCGTCGAGGGGGCAAAATTTTTGTCCCGATGCTCTAGGAGCAACCCTGACGTAGATACGGCCGAAAAACCGTGGGGAGCGTAGAGGGGGTCCTCTGGCTGGGCGCGCAGGCCCGGTGGGGGGCCGCACTTGCCTCCTTGGAAGTGGTGCGCGCCAGCGGAGTCCTCTTGGCGACTTTAACTGCGGGTGGCAGGCGCTGGTGACGCTGGGGTGTAGCGGATCGACCGGACTAGGAACGGCTCGGGAGCGAACTCGACGGAACACGTCTTTCCTTGACGGACGACTCTGCTCGAGCGCGACTATGATTTTATTAATTATCTATGTAGGATGTACCTAATATATAAAACAAAAATTGTATTTATGAACTCTTAAGCACCGTCCACACCAAAGAAAAATTTGTCAGAAACAAGTGTTTCCAACATTGTCATCGACAATGTTTCTGATTACCGCTCATAAGCGGTAACATAAATATTTGTCGACGACAATGTCAGAAACATATGTT
Organism: Macrosiphum euphorbiae; assembly: GCA_949089665.1. Taxonomy (NCBI): domain Eukaryota; kingdom Metazoa; phylum Arthropoda; class Insecta; order Hemiptera; family Aphididae; genus Macrosiphum; species Macrosiphum euphorbiae. The sequence goes on from CARXXK010001039.1 coordinate 115,077, forward strand.
TCCTACAAATGTTTCTTGGTCTGGACCGGGCTTTATATCAGTCATTAAGGACGCCACACCCGCATGTGTTGTCTCCGTCTTACAAATGTACAACATAGCAAAAACTCTTTTGCGAGGGACAACTTTTCTCGCACCATATTTGTTGTAGAACTACCAAATTTTCACAGCACTTAAAGAAGAACTTTATCTGTGCAACAGCGTGCTCTTTTTTTCAATAGCACCATCCAATCATTTTTTATAAGCAAATTAAAAAACCAAATGTTTAGAAGCAAATAACTTGTATTGTATATATGTTATTGAAAAAAAGAGCACGCTGTTGCACAGATAAAGTTCTTCTTTAAGTGCTGTGAAAATTTGGTAGTTCTACAACAAATATGGTGCGAAAAAAGTTGTCCCTCGCAAAAGAGTTTTTGCTATGTTGTACATTTGTAAGACGGAGACAACACATGCGGGTGTGACGTCCTCTTAATATTATCCTTTAGGTACCTACATGTTATTATAATATTAAAGACAAAACCCAACATCCCTTTTGTATATGCTACAGTGACAGATGGCAGTGACTAGAGTAGTCCCAAAGTTTTTCGGTATCAGTAGCAAACTGATTATGTGCCCCCTAAATCATCTTAACACTATACGACATTTAATTTTTCTTACAACTTACAACATTTATTTATAAGCAACGAAATATAGGTACCTATGTTAACATGGTCGGATTTTTACTTCGTTCAGTTGTAATAATCTTGAAATTGAATATCAGAAACCTGACAAATGCGATAAGCATTTTTTATGCGAATTGGAGGCAGGAAAATCATTCGATTTGGAGTGCACATTACAGAAAACAATTAGTTAGTTTTGTTATTATGTTTACGTACATACAGCGTACAGGGGATCACGGATGACGGATCTGCTCTACCAGCCACACAGGTGGATTTTCCGCCGCCAAATCCTTACTGTGTGGTCGCTGTGAAGCGGCGTGCTTCAGCTATCCATCGTCACCGCCAACGCCGCTTCCAGAATTCTAAGCGGGTCCGGCGTGGTTTGATGGGTTGGGCCCGCCACCACTTCCGCTCTGGGTGGCTGGTGGCCGCATCGATGTGTAAGTATCCACCCCCACCTCTGCATCAATTTGGGGAAGCGGTGGAACTGCAGTTTAGAGCGCGGCCATCCTCGCGGCACGGGTTGCGGTCAGTCGTCGGTGCCGAAGTGCCGTCGTTCAAACGGTTTGCAACTCGACAATCGCCGGCACAGTGGCTGTTTTTAGGGGTGGCGGGGGGGCAAAGGGGGTGCTCCCCCTTGGATTTTAATTGCATGTTCTTTTAGATTCTGAGCGGAGAGATGAATACTTAACAGTACTTACAGAAAACCTAACAAATAACCGTAGGCGCATGAAATGTTGACTCAAATATTGAGATGTTTACGGACATTTTCAATTTGCCATTTTTTTTTTTTTTTCTATTATAAATATCAATAAAATTTTATTTGATTTGTAAGAAAGCTTGTAAATTTAATGCAATGCTCCTGATATATTGTTACAATAGCAGTTGAAAAATATTAAATATACATATGCACACTTTTTTTATAAGCATTTAAAGTTTGAATTTTGACAAAATTTATCAAATTTAAAATTTAATAATTATTTTGTAGTTAAAAATTTATGAAATGTTCAACTTTTATAGCTAATAGGATTGAAAATTTAAAACAAGTTTCCACGTAAATAGGTTATAATATATATAAATTACTTTATTCACAATAATATCATCAAATATACTTTGTGATATTATAGGCTGACCGGCCGTTTTCGCTTAGAATCGTTTTTCTTATACAATGATATCATATCATTGAATTCAAATTTAACATTATCCATTACAGTGACCCACTTGTAACCTACTGTACAGCAGAGCGACATACACTTACCCACCTTTTTTAATTGAAATTACGCTAAATGCCTGAATTGCTTTAATTATGGTGGGGGGAGCCCAACAATTTAAAATAGCCCCCCTCCCCTTGATGTTTTATCAAAACCGCCACATATTGTAATTTTGTAGCCTTGAATTAGTTTATTTAATATTACTGAAAACGTAGCATGTTTATGTAATATAATAAAATTACAAATTACAGAAACATAAAATTGTATTATTTAAATTACAAAAAGAAAAACATTTTTACATAGATACGCTCCTAATGGGAGCAATTATCATGTAACATTATCGGTATTGATACATAAGTCCATATGGAGGGGGCCACTAGAAATTGTCCTAAAAGAGGGCCCGGGGTAAAATGGTAATGTTCCTTCCCTCCTCTGAATATCTGATCAGGGCTTTACAGTGACTACTAACAAATTTTTTAATTAGGTTTTAGGTTAAATCCAAAACCGTCCACAATACAATAGTTTCATAGTTAATAGTCACAGAAAAAAAAATTAAGTGAATTCAATATTCATCATGGTCGTCGTTCTATATTTGTATCACTGTGATACACTGTCCATAGGTACTATACCTTTTATAGGTATAAAGTATATAGGCATATATCATGTTGTTATTATTAGGTATACCTATGTGGTTTTTTCCTCCGCATTAATAAAACTGAGAACAGGTTCGTATGTGTAATATATAATAATACACGTCTTGTTTACTATAATTACAGTGTTGTCAAAACGAATGATTACTTTTGGAAACCAAACAAATGAATAATCGAAACAAGAATTAAAATAAAAAAAAACGGAAACTTCAAGCCGTGGTGGTTAAAAAAAAAACTTAATAATGTAATATTATAATATAATATATAATATATATATACTTATACAGCATGCCCACTTCAATTACGATTTAGAATTTGGGCGAGACCGTTTTTCGGCCGATTCACTTTTCGGCCAAAACAGCTATGAAATAACAGTAAATAAATATATAAATAAATAATAATAGTTCTAATAATATAAAATGTTTGTCAATAATCATTAAATATATTAGTAATATACTAATATGTGCACAATATTATATTAAAAATTAAACTAATATATAATTTTTGTAAAATTATTGGTTCTACGACAATTGAGCGAAAGAAAAAGAGCGAACGTAAATGAGCGAATGAAAAAGAGCGAATACAAAATGAGCGAATAAAAATATGAGCGAATACATATAGAGTGAAAAAATATAATATTATAATATAATTAAAATAAATTATTTGCACATACATATAATTATAGAATTAATATATTTATACTTCATATTTGTCATTTATACTCGCTAAAAAAAATAATATTATAATATAATTAAAATAAATTATTTGCACATACATATAATAAAATTATAATTAAAATAAATTATTTGCACATACATATAATTATAGAATTAATACATTTATATCTCATATTTGTCATTTATACTTGCAATGAAAAATTATATGCGATACCTTTTAAATATTGAATTGTCGGAATATTATAACAATCGTCAACAATATTTTTTAATTTTTCGGCAGAATCATTATATATTTTTTTTTTATTGGACGAACGTATGCCACTATTAATTTGATGTAACTGCATATCTACTAAAGTCTGTTGATTTTGAAGGGCTTTTATGAACTTCCAAATTGTTGGATTACACGACCCTAATAGACAATTGAAGCCTCTATTCCAGCCTAAAACAATTAAATATAATTTATATAATATACATGATTGCAAGTTATTAACTAATTTCTGATTACCTTCAATAGAGTTATTTGTTTTTGGTAACCCATGTTTTGTCGCTTCATAACAATTCCACATCTGAATTGAAAATATTGAATTTCTTCTTCCCTGTCTTCGAGTTGGTCTGCCTATCCATGTATCTTCAAAATAGTCCACTATTGGTTGAAGAAAATCCTCATGTTCCTTGTAGTATTCAGTATCTAAAAGTTCCTCAAATGCTTTTTCTACGTCATTTATTGGAACAAACGCAAGTGCTGGTAGTAAGCGAATCTGAATAGAAAAATTTGGGTCATTGATGTATTTTTCCTGCATTGAAGTTATAGTCTGCAGTTTTCGCCAAATACATTGACTGAGATGAAAAAAGCAACCACGGTTTTCGATTTGTGGAAATACTTCTTTAAAAGAATTAATAGAGGCGTTTTCAAAATCAGTTAAAATATATTTTGGGTTTAAACTATTTTTTATTTCTTTTAATTTTTTTAGTAAACGCACATAAGTAGATGATTTTTTATCGGGTAATAGTGCATATAAGGTTGGTATACATCTATCATGTTTAGATTTGATTAAAAATAGGTGGAGCTGATTTGAAAGTACCATCAGAAAACCAGTGATCGGATTTTGACATCAGATCCAAACTATCAGATGTACAAAAAATTATAATTCGTTGGTTGGACAAACCATAGTCATCGACACTGTCATATAAAACAAATTGTTTACCATGAGTAGTCAATTTATATTCAATAGGCAATTGGTGTAAATCATCAAGAATTTGAGGATTAGGTGGAGCTAAGCAATTTCTTTGTCTCGTTCTTTGAATTGTACGTTTCAAGTATGCGATCTGTGGAAGTGCACAAAAAACAATTGGAACTACAGAAGATGACGACTCACTTATTATAACTGCAGGATTATCTTGAGTTTCAACGGCGCGGTTTTTAATATTTTCGACTACTACTTTTGCTTGATTTTTAATTATATCGGCAACATTATTATGATCGGAAGGGCCTTTAATAATTTCTTCGTATTTTAAATTCAAACGCCCTGTACATAAAACTATGTACAGGGCGTTTGAATTTATATACATCGCCAATATTCGACATCTTTATGTATTTTTTCTTTCCGATATAAGTAACTATTTAACTGTATTAAAAGTTTTCCTTGTTGTGACTTAATATACTGCATTATTACACGTTAAAGACCACATTAATATAAGAACTCCGGCGGACGACTAAAATGACAAACTCAACATAAGTACGACGACAGTGACTCAGATAAGACAAATGATCATAAACGTAATCTTATCGAATCGTTATCGCGGACTTTTCGAATCCTAAAATATTTCACTGTAGTTTCACATAGTTATAAATTATAATTTATATAAGTAAAGTAATATACTTAATATATTTAACCAATATTAGTACACAGTATTTAAAGCGAAAACGATTCTATATATTTTTTCGCTCTATATGTTTTCGTTCATATTTTTATTCGCTCATTTTGTATTCGCTCATTTTGTATTCGCTCTTTTTCTTTCTCTCGATTGTCGGGATACCAAAATTATTACAAATATAATTTTGAAAATTATTAAAATTTAAAAGTATAAGTTAGAATTTGTGAATAGTTATAAATATTATAATTATTATTATAAATTATTTACATATTTTACACATTTTATGCAACTTATACTTTTAATAATTTTCAAAATTATATTTGCAATAATTTTACAAATATTATGTATTATAATATATTATTTAATATAATATAATAGTATTACCTATACAAGTTCCTATTATATTTAATAATTATTGAAAACAATTTTATAATATTAGATTCTGAGTGAAACGATGAATGTACTGATTTTACAATGATGTGTGTTTTTATTTTAAATTTTTAAATTTTTTTTTATTTTTGTGGCTGTCATCACGTGTTAGGACAGTAAAAGTGCTTGGATTTTCTTCAACAGTAGCTTTTCTGATAGGAAAGTGAATCTAGTTGGTACTTTGGGGGGGTTAAAAGTAAAAATTTCCCAGTAGTTTTCAAATGCGCCGTGAAAAACAAAAGAAAAATTAAGGAAAAAAGGGAATTTTTACGCAAAATCTGTTTTCGAGAAAATCGATTTTGGTTTTTGGTGTAACTCTAAAACAAATTAACGTATATACATGAAATTTTCACTAGTTGTTTATATTTGCATTTCCTATACACGAAAACATTTTCAAAATATTTTAATTTATTTTGAACTGTTTAGGGACATTTTTATTTTCCATTTTTTTTTAGTTTTTTTTCTAAAAATATCAATAAAATTTTATTTGTTGGTTGCGAAAGCTTGACAATTTAATAAAAGGCTCCTAATATATTGTTTCAAAGGCAGATGAAAAATATTAAAAATCCTTAGTCACAATTTTTTTTTATAAGCATTTAAAGTTCAAAAATTGACAAGATATGGAAAAATCACGAAAATTAGCAAATTATTTTGAGTTAAGAATTCGTCAACATTTTTCTTTTTAAATCTAAGATTTGAAAATGTAATACATGATTCCTTATGAGATTATCTACCTTTATCAAAAAAAAAAATGTCTATAAGAAAGTCAAATTAAATTTTTATGAGCGTTTGAAATTCCGTTTGACTTGCCCACCTTTTAGAATAGGTTATTATTTATTTATATATTTTTTTTATACAACTTACCCAGGTATAATATATATTTAATAATTTTCCATAAGTATAACATAAAAACCTAAAGTATATAATATTAGTTATAAATTATAATTAAACACCGGATTGGCATGTATCGGCACATCGAGATTTTCATTTCTAAGCTGCCTATTTACATATTCAGTGGCCCAAAATTACGTCTGTAATTATTACGAGCTTATACCTAAACACTAATTTATTTTCACTCACACGACCGGCCCGAACTTTAAGCGGCCTACCGAGATTTTCTCGGTAGCTAGCCTAACCAATCCTGTCTATGATCTATGTCTACGTGTACTACACTCCCAGCTGACAGTTGTAGAGGGTAATTCCACGGCACTGCGTACCTATTTCATATTTTGTACTTTTTAATTTTTAATTTTTAAATCAATGTTATTAATTATTACCTACCTACTTATCTTTATTGGAAATAAAATTATTTTATTTTATTCCCATACCTAATATTACACATGTCCTGTAAAAAACCATTTTGTAGTTTTGACTTTTGTTTTAAAATCCATTTTCAATTTTCAAATTTAAAACCTTAAAAATACGTCCACAAAAATTATACGCCAGCTAGGGGATAAATCCCCGACTACCCCCGCAAGATCCGGCCATTCTTACATATATAGTTTTATTAAGATAATCTATAATACTACGTAGGTACACAGTCACAGTGGTGCAACAATATATTGGTAATTAATAAGGTTCGGTTTTGAAGGCAAATGCCTTTTTTTTTAATAGCAATAGAAAAGTATTTATTGTATTAAATTGGGTTTCATTTAATTTTTAAGATAATGGATAAACCGTTTTTTAATTTATTTTAACTTTTTTACCCATAAATCTCTTATTTTTTTATTTTTTCTCTTTTTTGATTTGTATACATCGATTGACCTGGTAGTTTTTTTTATACATTTCAACGGGATTGATAAGAACTTGTGTCGATATTATGTTTAAAATTAGTTTTAATGGATTTATTATTGGCGATATAAATTAAGTAGGTATTTGTTTAAAGTTACTTTATCTATTTTGTATAATATGGTAGTTAACTTTTTTTTATGACAAACTTGTTAAATTAAATCAAATTAATCAAATTTAGTAGTACATTTCGTAATCGCTTTTTATATAGATAAAATGATTTTTTTTTGGTCTTTTTTTCACATTTTAAATGCTTCTTTAATAATAATTATATTTCCTTCAAATCGAAACCCTAGTAATTAATAAAATTATTATTGTTATATTATTATTTCACATAACATCGCTCATTGGATGAGCCAATATTATTGTAGTCATATTGGACTGCCTATTGGACTTCTAACTATTCAAACGGTCGGGATATATTGTAAATTATTATAATATACATTGGCGATGACGGTTTATGGTTCTAGATTCAGACGTTGGATTTCAAAATTTGTTACTCATAATAATAATATAGTAGGTATATACATATTAAAATATAAACAGACTCGTTTGCGCACATATTAATATATATTTTAAATTTACGACAACTCGTTTGAGCACAAAATAGTGAACAATGAAGACAGGTACAGTTTTGGGTGTACAGGATGTCTTAAACTGCCATAAATATTATTGATATAAATTGAATACCCGTAAATTGATAAGGACATAGTTGGTTCAGGAGTTTGAAAAAAAATAAAGTGTTATGAAAAGAATACTAGAAAAATGCTTCTAAAATTGGAAGGTGGCTATTAAAGTATTAAACACTTTTTCGGTTTACCTGATTTAAACTCTAATGAAGTTCCGGACGCATTTACTGAAATAATTTCAATAGCTCCTTGTAGAATTATGGGCTAGTGAACCAGACAATAGCCCAAGAAAAACGAACGGAGCTGAAAACGTTCACATGCACTTCAATAGTAAATTGTATAACTCCCATCCTCACATTCACTGAATTATTCAAATACTAATGGAAATTCAAGTCAATACTATTTTTAAAAAAAAGAAAAAAATACCCATGTGTAGAATAGAAATATTCAAAAAACCAAATTATATGAAAAAAATATGAAAATAATATATTTTGAATATAAATCCCAAAAAAATGATCGTTTCACATTTTTAATGCAAACGCGTACCAATAAATATTAAATATTATGTATTAACAAATAAATAAATAAATGTTTTGATATGAAAAATTATTGTAATTGTAATTTTTGCATTTTGTAAATTTGAATGACTTTTTTGTGTAAATGATTGTACCTAATTTTAATTTGTGTAATTTGAAATTTGACAAAATTGTGAATAATGGCTTTCTAAGGCACCTGTTCTAAAATAAATAGGTAGTTAAAACAATATTTTTAAACCCACTAGTCATATACGATATACTTATATAACATATAAGTCATAATGTCATATAACATCAGAATATATATAGGAAGTCCTGAGCCTTATAAGTTGAGGGAAAATGTTGTTTGAGTATAATAATTTTCCACCATCAGAAATGATCAATTCGAAAATTTGGAGGTACCCAGATTATGTAGGTACACCCTTACGTGGATAAATTTCTCTCTCAAAAAAAGTTTCTATTGTTCGTAAATTGTGCGCAAATGAGTTGTAAAAAAGGTAAGTATAGCCAAACAGTCTCACGTATTTTATTATTTCAGATAGGCCACTCACATATTATAATTTTTTAATGCAGGTTGTGTACTATTTTTAGCTACATAGTGTAATGTTTCAATATTTGGAAAATTGGACCAATCAGGAAATAGATTTTTTTCTGTGATGAGAGTGTTTTACTTATGTATCGAGTGGAATATCTGTGGAAAGAAATCATGTTATGTTTACGTTCAAAAAACGAAAATAAACGATTCTTAAATATTGAATCAATGCTCGATAAGAACGATTCGTAGGCTTATCGTTTATGATATAATGTAGGGTGATTTTAGCTGTGCTCGTTTTGTAGTGCTTTAAAAGACGTCAATACTTCTTGTCTGTGTCGATATGAATAATATTATCGAATTGATATTTAATAATTATTTGAAACTGGTGTTTACTGATATAATAATCACCCTGCTGTTATGGATACACTTAGTTTAATATATATTATCGCAACTTTGAATACGATGTACGACAAGGTTGTATAAGTTTCCACACCACTGTCTTGTGAATGTGTTGGAAGTAAATGAACATTAGTGTGTGTAGTTCGTAGTATCGATCACGTTGTATAAGGCCCTATTATAGGGCATCATAATACGTCTGTCACTGTACCTACGCGCATGCACATGTCACCATTTATTACTTTATTAAATTAGAAACATTTTTTTTCAAAAAATACTGCCAGTAACTTCAATCATTACGCTCAGTAGCCAGTAGGATGTTCCGATTTAAATTTTGAAAACAGATTTGAGTTCACCTCTAAATTTACTATGATTGACTGTCGTACAGTTTTCATATTCTATATCAATGTATTTAAATTTAAATTATGCATATGAGATATTTTTACTCTTTTTGTTAGTAAATTTCTAAGTAAAAAAAAAAAAAATTCAGAAAAATAAAATTGTCAAAGCACAGATAATTTAGTGACGAATTCTAATCTGCTTTCAAAATTAATATCAGAACTTTATATTGGACGTAGTGATTGAAGTCGTGAGCTATGTTTTCGATTACGGCACCTGCTTGTTAACAATATTCAAGTCTATACAAAAAATTCAACTAGCGTCAAATACCTAAAAAAAAAAATTGAAGGGGAGTGTTGGCGCCGGCAGGCAATTGCATTTTAAGAAACCAAAAAAATAATTAGAAAAAATTATACAATGGGAAAACACACTACAGAGTTCAAACTAAAACGTCCAGAATCTTAAACAGAAAAACAACTGACGATGATAAGCTTATTAAAGAATGATGATACAGAGGGCACCTGCTTGTTAACAATATTCAAGTCTGTGCAAAAAATTAAACTAGAGTCAAATTTTTAAAAAAAAAATTGAAGGGGAGTGTTGGCGCCCGCAGGCAATTGCATTTTAGAAAAACAAAAAAAAAATTAGGAAAAATTATACAATCAGAATACATATCAATGAGTTAAAACTACAATCTTCAGCTTCATAAACAGAAAAACAACTGACGATGATAAGCTGATTAAAGAATGATAATACAAAGGGCACCTGAAGGTAATCAATAAACAAGTCTGTCTAAAAAATACTACTAGAGTCAAATTCCTAAAAAAAAAATTAAGGGGAGTCTTGGCGCCCGCAGGCAATTGCATTTTAGGAAACCAAAAAAAAAATTAGAAAAAATTATACAGTAGGAAAACACACTACAGAGTTCAAACTAAAACGTCCAGAATCTTAAACAGAAAAACAACTGACGATGATTAGCTCATTATAGAATGATAATACAGATTGCACCTGCAGGTAATCAATAAACAAGTCTGTGAAAAAAATTCAACTAGAGTCAAATTCCTAAAAAAAAATTTGAAGGGGAGTGTTGGCGCCCTCAGGCAAATGCATTTAGAAAACCAAAAAAAAATGCAGAAAAAATTATACAGTAGGAAACACATTACAGAGTCCAAAACAAAAAAAACAATATTGCCAATAATTAGTTAATTAAAGAATTATGATACAGAGGGCACCTGCTTGTTAACAATATTCAAGTCTATACAAAAAATTCAACTAGAGTCAAATTCCTAAAAAAAAAATTGAAGGGGAGTGTTGGCGCCCGCAGGCATATGCATTTGAGAAAACCAAAAAAAAATGTAGAAAAAATTATACAATAGGAAAACACACTACAGAGTTCAAACAAAAATGTTCAGAGTCCAAAACAGAAAAAACAATATTGCCAATGTTTACCTCATTAAAGAATGATAGTACACAGGGCACCTGCACGTAATCAATAATCAAAATTGTTCAAAAAATTCAACTAGAGTCAAATTCCTAAAAAAAAAATTGAAGGGGAGTGTTGGCGCCCGCAGGCATATGCATTTGAGAAAACCAAAAAAAAATGTAGAAAAAATTATACAATAGGAAAACACACTACAGAGTTCAAACAAAAATGTCCAGAGTCCAAAACAGAAAAAACAATATTGCCAATGTTTACCTCATTAAAAATGATAATACAAAGGGCACCTGCAGGTAATCAATAATCAAGTTTGTTCAAAAAATTCAACAAGAGTCAAATTCCTAAAAAAAAATTGAAGGGGAGTGTTGGCGCCCGCAGGCAAATGCATTTTAGAAAACCAAAAAAAAAATGTAGACAAAATTATACAATAGGAAAACACACTACAGAGTTCAAACAAAAATGTCCAGAGTCCAAAACAGAAAAAACAATATTGCCAATGTTTACCTCATTAAAAAATGATCATACAGAGGGCACCTGCAGGTAATCAATAATCAAGTTTGTTCAAAAAATTCAACAAGAGTCAAATTCCTAAAAAAAAAATTGAAGGGGAGTGTTGGCGCCCGCAGGCAATTGCATTTTAGAAAACCAAAAAAAAAATGTAGAAAAAATTATGATTCGAAATTTGAATCGAAAAAATTAGATTATGAGGAACCCATGTGAATTAACACTAAACAAAAGAATACGCTGGAAGGTACATTTTAACTACAACCCAAAAACTAGGTATTGCTTACATTATAATAAACGAATAGTTATTATGATCAGAGGTGTATCACTGTAATATATGTATTAGAAGATGCATAAAAATTAATGTAATTTATTAAGGATGCAAAATAATTAAATGGGTAAGAGGTCCTTTACGGACTCTACCATGTGATTGTAATTTATGAAGGACATAAAATAATGTTTAATTTAAAATACCTAATATTAAGTTATTATACATTTTATATTTAAAAACTAATAAGTATTTAAAATCTTATAAAAACCTAATAAAATTATATTTTATTATATTTTAAAATACATATTATTATTAGTTCGTTGTGGTAAAATAATCATGAATTAAAGTTTTCTGTATTTAAGTTTTTAATTATACTGGTACAACTCTAGCTGGCAGTCTTTAAGACCGTGTTAAAAACTATGATAATTAGTTAACGTCTAATTTCCTCTCCTTTCCTAACCTAACCTAAAATAACCATTATTTAAATATTTTCTTTCATTGTTATGTTTACAATATCGAATACCTTGATAGTTAGTAGGAAAAGATCATTGCAAAGCTCACGACCAGTGATGATAGTTGTCTATCATCACCATTGGATCCACTAACCATAATAGGTTTACCTAATTAACCCTCTTATGACTTATTAGGACACTTTGAATAAAAAGATCTTGAGTCGGTTGCCGAACTCAAGTGTTTGATTATCAAGTTTTTCCTTTGATTTTTGACACCTTAAGCTTATACCAAATATTATGGATGGAGCCATACCTAGCTCACTTGCTCGTGTAAACAATTTGAAGCACATATATGCCACGAGTCTTTGACATTTTTATGGATACATATCAAATTATCTTTGTATAATATTATTTAAATCTATTATTATTATTACCTAGTATTATTATTTTATAATATTTTTTATTTTTTTTAACACTATAATATGTATATTATTATAATTCTTTTTTTTAAATTATGTATCCCTAAATACTCTGATATGAATATTTCAGCCCACCTTTAAGTTCTCTATATAAAAAGTAAATTTAAGACAGAACTGTAACACAAGTCACGACAGTCTCTCTTTTGTAATAATATTTCTGTTTTCAATGATTTTCTGTAATTTGTATAATTATATACCTACAGAAAATAGAAGCCGATATCATTTGCATAAAATTGTGACTAACACAATTATATACTTTTAACGACAAAAATGATATAAATATTATTTTTGATCTAACCTAATGACTAACCGGGCACGTCTATCTAATATAACTTATTAGTATTGTACATTTCGTAATAAGTTTTTTTTTTTTAATGATTTTTTTTTTTGAGCTTGAGCCCAGCAACTTTGACCATTAGATTGTTTTTTTGCTTGTAGGTTGTTTGTAGTGAGTAGTAACGGTTGGTTAAAACACGTTAGTATGTGTGGCGACTATCTGTTGCTAAAAATGCCGGGTGGTCACCCATCCGGGATCTAGTAACAGCGGCCGATACGTACACTTAACACCTTTCCGCAATTATAATGTCCAGATATTCACACTAAGCCAAAGAATATTGACGTTAATACAAATCTTGTACTAATGTCTCTCCACCTAGTGAGCTGGCGACAGGGCACGTCGCTCTTTTAGAACAATTATCTATTAGGTACTCAATTAAGTCTTTAGATTTACTGAGCTGGCGACAGGGCACGTCGCTCTTTTAGAACAATTATCTATTAGGTACTCAATTAAGTCTTTAGATTTACTGAGCTGGCGACAGGGCACGTCGCTCTTTTAGAACAATTATCTATTAGGTACTCAATTAAGTCTTTAGATTTACAAATGATTTATATTTTGTAGACGGGATAATTTTAAAGAGAGACTGTGTGAAGTACAGAATATTTTGCAGCCAATAAATATGTGGTTTGCGTTTGCTGTGTACATTTGAACATTTGTTATAATATTCTATGCATTTGAACATTTATTGCAATATACGACTATTGTACATTAATTTCAATATAGATTTTTATTTTACACTAACTATATAGTATTATCAATCAAATTAGAAAAAAATTTTAAAACTATTATAATATGTAAAAAAAAAATTATTTATATTTTTTTTATTGTGTTTGAGCGAAATCCGTCAATCATATTTATGAAAAGTAAATTATATTTTAATTTGGTGGTGTATTTATATCTATATAAATTAAATATCTTACAAGTAGTTTTTTTTGCTAACTATTTAAATTTTAAAGCTTATATGAGCAGAGTAGTAGAATAACATTTTTGCAAGGTTCATTGCATTTAGAATGTAGTATTAGTTAAATCAAACCCCGCAAATGTACCTATAACATATGAAATAAATAATAATTGTACTTAACCTTCTATGATATTTTTTTATAAGGATATTAAAAGTAAAAACTCAAATTTGGAAATTATAGGAACAGTACTTAATAAATTTTCCTTTATTTTAACAGAAATTATTTAGCTAAAAATATAGAAGTATCTATATGTACAGCGAGACATGGGATACACTAAGATACAGTCCACAGTTTATAGTTTTGTTTCATTTATAATAATAATGCTTTGTAATAACTACCTATAGTTTTTCATAAATTAATATTTAATAAAGTTTGCTTAATGATTTATTTGAAGTATTTATATGTATTTTTGGGAGATCAGTATTATTGCAACACTGTTGTCCGTTACCAATACGAGTCTCACTGCATCCCAGTTTCGCCTATACAGCTGATAAATCATTACTTATTACCAGGGCTGTGAATTAAATGCGTTTGCATTTTTGCATATTTGCCAAAATATGTTTTGATTTATTTATAGTTTAAATACGAAATCTTATTTAGCATATAACTTAATGTTTTGGATAAGTTATTACATGTTTTTTGGTCACCTAGCTAGTATGTAAATTAAACATTTATTTTTTTTGTACAAATACAAAATCCAATGTCTATATTTTGGGTTAAGGCATTATAATTTATAATTTGTATTTATTAATTTCAATAATTTTTTAATAATGTCTTTTTTTATAGAGCATTTTATCGAATAATTTTAGTGCATATTTAAAATTTTTTTAGTGTATTATTCAATTCACAGCCCTGCTTATTTATTTCACTTCCAATCATACCACTACCACAGTTAATGTTAAATATCAACAATTAACAGCTTCTTAAGGAGGGTTCACACTACACCGTGTCGTGTAAAATAATCACGGTCACCACAGTTACCAAACGATACACATATATTCAACTATGCGGTATCGTTTGGTAACTAGCTGTGGTAACCGTGATTATTTTACACGACACGGTGTAGTGTGAACCCCCCCCCCGCCCCCCGCCCCCCTTAACTTGATAACACTTGAGAGGACGTCATATTTTTAGTGCACTATTTATTTCCATCTCTGACCCACGCACAATCATAAGCGCAACCCCCGACAACTTGTAATAACCCCCACCCCAAAAAAATAAATTATTCAATTGTTTCGTAATATATTAATAAACTTTTTTAAAATTCTACTGAAACACTTAATTTTTGTTTTTTTATTAGGTATATTATTATTGTGAAGAATCAAACTTGAAAATAAGAAATTTCTTTTTTTTTATAGTTTTTATATTTTCAAATTAATATTTTTATAGTGGTGTGAGGGCAACGCCCTCAAGCGTTACTTTTCGTTTAATATCAGCTGATGATGACTACAGCCTCCATTTAAGCAATAGTTGCAAAACTGTTTATTAATTGATATATATATATTGTAATTTTTTTAGTAGACATTAAATATTATTTTTTTTGTGTGTCTTTGAATTAGTTTAATTATTTATAAGCATTTTAAATTTTAATTATTTACACGCTAGTAAGTCATAACTTATATAATAATTTTAAAATGTCATAAAGTAGCCAACGCGTACTTCGCTAAGTAGTACCTTGGCTACTTGATGCAATCATACAGATCCGCATCATTTTTTTATTAGGCTATAAGCCCGCCCCTAGACCCCCCCTTACCCCCCAATAACGCCTATGATGTTACTTCGCGTGGGTCAAAGATGGAAACAAATAGTGCACTGACATCCCAACCGGCAACCAACCGATCTTTTTATTCTATCCCATAAGTCTAGGTTGTAAACCTACCGCCGGTAGTTTCAGCCAAAGAGTCGAGTGGCCTTTGCAATTCGAGATCCTTTCCTACGTATTCGGTATTGTCAACCTAACTATTCTACCTTCACACTTTTTCTTCCCCCTTCTCACACAACTATACAGGTTCAGCCACCCTCTTTTCCTGCACCTCCATAATATCATCTGTTCTACCCATCACTTCTTCAGTCTTCTCACCTCTCACTTTCCCCCTACATTTACCTACATCTGTTAGCTTCTCTCACTACCACTTATCATACAGTGACCGAACCACCTCAACCTAGTCTCTCTTGTTTTCACTTAAATATATATGTCACTCCTGTACACTACATTTAATTAATCAATATCTTATTCTATCCTATTTTGTCCCTTACACACTCAACTTGACATTCTCATATCTGCTACTCTCACTCCACTTACCTACCCTAACCTAACATTTCTTTTTCGCATTTCCCTTTCATACGCCAAACACTCTGAAATCCTAATGACCTCATTCCTTATCTTCGCCACATCATACACTTCCTAATTCCTATTCACTCAGTCTCTAGTTACCTACAAGTCATCGTACTTGATTATCGGTGAAAATATTTAAATAATTAAACGAATTATCTACTCAAAAGAATTAGTACCTACATACCAAAAAATATCATACCTGACCAATTTCCTAATTTTTATCACGACTTTATTGATAGCCAGACTAGTGTTATACCAGTATAGTAGGTAACAGTACAAATAATTGAAAAGTTTCGGGCAATACAAGAATACAACCCTGATCGGTTAACTATAATAAAAATAAACCTACTGAAAAATAAGAAAATACATACCCCGTGTCCGAATCTGCAAAATCTGCTATAAAACTTAGTCTTCGAAATACTACAAACGTTCACACATTTCAGTTTGCTTATGATAGGTATGTTATTCCCAGTTGACAAATCTTCACTGACGAATTAAATACCATTTCTGAAAAAAACACGCAGCCTGCAGTAAAATGTTCAACAATATTCTTATGTCCTAAGCGTTACAGATATTATATTTTATATGTATAATGTTTAATTTGTATTATACCTACTTAACAAAATAACCTACTACGGGAAAAAGCCTACTACGGGAGCAATGAATGTTTTGATTTTATTTTGTTGTTATTCAACAACTATTAACCGTCGATATTTAAAATGTCCATCGAATGTTTAATCTATCATTTTCTATACCTACATTATTAAATGTTCAAAATATTTCGACTCGTTTTCAGTGACTTGTAGACATTTGAGTTATGAAATGTTTTTAGTTTTGTATTCTATAAATGTCTATAAAATGTTATTCGTTGTTTTAAAAAGCTTAAAAATAATACAAAGTTCCTCGTAAGTTGATATAGGTAATAGAAGTTAAAAAATATTAGAAATACATAAGCTCGTTTAGCTTAATAGGCATTTAAAGTTCAAATTTTTCACAAAATTGATCACAATCCTGACAATTTGAAAAATATTTTGTTGTAAGATATTCATACAAAAACTTCTTTGTTTACCTATAATATGAAAATGTAATAAA
Source organism: Macrosiphum euphorbiae (assembly GCA_949089665.1). Lineage (NCBI taxonomy): Eukaryota > Metazoa > Arthropoda > Insecta > Hemiptera > Aphididae > Macrosiphum > Macrosiphum euphorbiae. The sequence continues at coordinate 132,668 of CARXXK010001039.1, forward strand.
AGTTTCCTCATAAGTATTTATAATAGCAGTTGAGAATCAATAAAGATCTATAGACATGATTTTTTTAGGTAATTAAAGTTCAATTTTCAACAAAATTTATCAAATTGATAATTTAAAAATTACTATTTTATTAATAAAAATGTATAAAATGTTCAACTTTCTCTGGGATAAAATTCATAAGGATTGAAAATTTAAAACAAAAACTATCATAAATAGTTCATACTGTAACAAAAAAATCTAAATAATCAATTAAAAACACAGTTCAATTTTACAGACATTATAAGTTCAAATTTTTAAGAAATTACTTATTAAAACAAAGAATAGCGATTTTAGATATTTTATTGCAATTTAAAAATTGTAATTATTCGTGGATTTATGAAACTTTTAGAGTATATCATTGTAATTTATATACACGATGACACTTTCAAATGTAACTGTTTGGGCACAAATCGCTTTAACCTACTGTTTTACTAATGCATAATAGTAAAATAAATTACTTTAATCACAATATTATTTATAACTGTCTTTGCTCAGAATCGTTTTTCGTTTGTTCGATTGTATTTTAATAATTTATAAATGAATTTATTATTATTAATAATTATATATAGTATTACATGGTTATATGTCCCTTATTCCTATGATATAGATATTAAGTGAGCAATAGAAGTTGAGTATGTTACACTAAGTTAAGAGTTACCCATAACTTATAACGTTGGATTTGAAAAAAAAATGACCAGTTATAAATTAAAATTATATCTTATGACTATTATCGACGAGGACGTTTGTATCTCGCGTATTTTATACATTTATTTTTCGGAACTAAAATATGCGTTTACAACACTTGGAAAACACATTTTTCGTGACATTGGATATTTATTTTAATTCTTAAAAGTAAATTTAAGCCCCAAAAGATTATGAAAACAAATTTACTTTAAACATCGACTCTTCCGGCGAAATCCGTGACGAGTGTTCACTGCGATACCGACGAGGAAACACGCTCCAGAATACAGAACTTAAAATATTGTGATTTATAAAAAATAAAATTATACGGAACGCAGTAAGTTTTTTGCTCATATCTGCTTTGCTTATATAATTTTGGAATTTTTAATGACGACTGTGTCTTCTACAATGACATTGAGATTTGCCATGGAATATAAATGATAGATATTATACTAGGTACATCAATATGATGAATCCACGGATATAATATAATGCTACTTTTTATATCAAAGAGTTCCGTGTAAAGGAACAATATTTGTTCGTTGAAATTTTATATGACAAAAATTAAAATAGCTTATAATTTTGAATTTGAATTATAATAATATCAATTATGATAATATGTTATTTGATTGATTATTTTCGTTTATTAATTTAATTATTTATTAATATGGTGAATAGATATCAGAAGTACAAGCATATTTTTATAAAAGCATATTGTATTTTAAAAATCATTAAATAAAAATGTGATTCCTGGATTTTAGAGTTAACATAAAGATATACAGTACCTAAGTACATCAAATTTACAGTACCTACCATAATACCAACTAGATTTGTAAAATTCCAAGTTAAACATTTTCTACATATATACTGCTGATCACAAAATTATTAATTATTCTTTAATATTATGTTAATTTAATTGTATCGGGTACCTATAGTTTATATTTTAGATTCTGAGCAGAGGGATGAATATTTTGTTTTTACTATGATGTGTATTTAATTTCTTATTTTTTTGTTATTATTTCTTTTTTGTGTTTGATGTGTACACGATAAGTAGGTAGTCAAAATAAACCTTCGTTCTCCATGCATAATATATTATAGGTACTCTGTACGTAATCAATGATCATATTGTTTATTTTTAAGTTTCTTTGTAATTAGGAAATAATAATATAGGAAAACGTATTTTCGAGTAATAATTGTATGTTTGTACAAATACTTTTACCATAATTGGGAACTAAAATTGTCATTTATCGTTAAAATAACAAATTTTGTGAAAAATTCAATTTTGGTAGGTGTAGGTAAGTGTTTTGTGTAGGCATAATAAATGTATTTCTGATATTTTTAGGCTACTGTAAGATCAATTCATGGGAATCCCTGCATTTAATTGTTTTTCAATAATAATCATTTTATAGTAGGTACTTACATAATATAATAATTAATCGATCAAAAACTATTTACAATTTATGTTAATAGTTAAAATCTATTAAAATTTAAAATATCCACTGTTAGTATTTTTTTGTGAATAATAATTAAGACTTTTATAATAGCAGTAATCGTGTTCCTTTCACAAATTATTTTTTTAATTATTCCGAATTGCATTTATACTTTTGGCATTTATCCCCAACTGACCTCTAAATAATCATTGAATGATGCATTTAATAGTTATTAAATTGATTGGATTATAAATTAGAATATAGGTACTACAGTTTCCAGCTTCTACTACAACATTACGTTATATTATGTTTTTAATTTTTAAAATGCATTTCCCCTTGCGCCGGCGACCCTACACATATCACATACCACAAACTGATACATGATTGCATAATTAAATTAATTACATGTTTTAAATCGTAAAATATTTATGAAGTATATACTATATACATCTACATCAGTGTTTCCCAACCTTTTTACCACCACGGACCACTTTGACAATATTTTATAGGTCGCGGACCACCTCAAACTAGGAAGACCTTTTTTTTTTTTTGCTCATTAACAAGAATACACAAAAATGTATAGGAAAATTTTTATTATTTTACTGTACTATTATATATAATTATTAAACTTTACTAATAATTTACTTAGTGTGATTTTTGTATACGATAAGATAACCGTATATTACGGTAAAATAAAATATTTTTCGCAGTTTAAAAAAAAAAAATAATTTTTAATAGAAAACTAAGAAAGGTACCGCGGACCACCTATGACTGGCCCACGGACCACTGGTTGGGAAACACTGATCTACATAATATGAATGAACTATGAATATTTATTAATTGTATGAGCTATATAAAATGTATAAAGATTATAAGTATATTATATTGCATATGTTTTAGGAAAAAACTAATAAAAAAACATAAGTAATTCCTAATTTATGTCATACGGGTTCATCTAGCAAATGGTACGTCAACTGTGTAACTTTTTTAATCATAATCCGTTTTGAAAACGTCCAAAAAAGAGTAGGTACCTAGGACTTATGTACGTAATACTGTGAATCTTGATAACAACAAATTTATATTATTCAAATTTAAAGTGTATATTATCATATTATATAATTAGGGATCAAGAATAATAATTATGGTAAAATATATAATTGCAAAATATTTATTACCTATAGGGTATAATAACGACACTAAAATACGTGTAAATTGTAAATAAACAAATAAAATATATGAGGTGTATAAATGTATAATGTATATAAAATATAATGTTTAATAATATAACATTGTTTTAAATACTTCGAGCAAACCTATCCGGGTGTTTTCCGGATTATATGTAGTACAATATGCAAAAATAAGGTATGTAATAAGCTTGGCTTAGGACTGTTCGCGGGACTTGAGGATATTATAATAATATACATTTCGATTTGGGGAGTAAACATTTATGATTCTACGCCACTCAGTCAACAGATTGTCCTTGGCAATAAATATTTATTTTAAGTCAAAAAAGTAAACGTAAATCCCAAAATAATATGAAAACAAACTTACGGTGAAACATCGACTCTTTCGGTGGAATCCGTGACGTTCACTAGCTGCGAGGCCGACGAGGAAACGCACCAGAATACACAACTATTAAAATATTGTGATTTATGAAAAATAAAATTAAACGGAACTCGGTAAATTTTTTACTCATATCTGCTTTGCTTATTGAAATTTTAGAAATTTTAATCGACTGTGTCTTCTGAAACGATTTTGAGATTTGCCATAGATAATATTATAGAAGGTACGTCAATATGGTGAATCCATGGATATAATATAATGAATTTTTTTATATATCAAAGAGTTCCGTATTAAGGAACAATATTTGTTCATCGAATTTTATATGACAATAATCAAAATAGCTTATAATCATACTATTATAATATATACTTATCTATGCTTATAATTTTTAATTTGAAATATAATAATATGATATATTATTTAAATTATTATTTTTGTTTATTTTTTTAATTATTGATTAAGATGGTGAATATAGATATCAGAAATACAAGTATATTTTTATAAAAGCATATTTATATACAGACATACAGTACCTAAGTACATCAAATTTACAGTACCTACCATAATACCAACTAGATTTGTAAAATTCCAAGTCTAACATATTATACGTATATACTGCCGATCACAAAATTATTAATTATTATTTAATATTATGTTAATTTTAATTGTACGGGTACCTATATAGTTTTGATTTTATCATGATGTGTGTATTAAATTTCTTAATTTTTTTTATAATTTTTTTGTTGTGTTTGATGTGTACACGATAAGTAGGTAGTCGAAATGAACCTTCGTTCTCCATACATTATAATATTATATATTATACCCTATATCTATGTAATCATATTGTTTTTCTTAAGTTCATTGTACTTATGTAAACTAATAAAATTTATGAGGTGGCTAATGTAGGTAGGTGAATAAAATATAAAGATTAATAATATTTTATATTAAGTATATTATTTTAAATACTTCGCGCAAACCTAAGGTGATATCCGGCGTATAGTATATGCAAAAACCATACGAAAATTTGGTTTTTGCATAATATTAAATATATTACTTGGCGTGGTGAAACGAAGACAGCCTTTGGACTGTGTGGTCTCGAGTATTTTATACATTGCGCTTTTGGGATTAAACGTATACATTCTTCTACCTCACCCAGTTAACATATTGTCCATGGCAATAAATATTTAATTTAAGTCTAAATAGTAAATTTTGTAAGCCCCAAAATGTATTGCTAACATATCTAGTATATTTTAGTACATGATTATGGTAGACAAATAGGTAACAAAATAAATAAGATAAAAACAATTTGAAACATAATTTATATAATTATTTATATATTTATATAAATTTTTTAAAATAGACTCCCTATCATTTTCAATTAAAAACTAATGATTTCCGGCAATTAGTTTTTGCAATATCGTTCTCAATTCGTTGTAACTTCATGGGTCTAGAATGAAAAGGTTCTCAATCGTTTTTATGAAAGTGTCCAGGAGAGCAATTTTAAGGTTTGAGTTAAAATATCTTATTCCTTGAAAAACATTTTGTTAAAATTAAATTTCTAAGACATGTAGCAACTTGTATAGTTTAAATCATATCATTTTAATAATTAATAATAATTTGCTGTATTGGTTGGTATTAAAATTAATAAAATTAAAATTATAAATTGTTTCTACAATTAGAACCTTTTCATCTTAAAATAAAAAAAAATACATTAAATTAGAACTTTTTCATTCTTAACTGTTATTTGTATTATTGTTAGTTGAATCCTTTTCAGAATAATGGTTTCTCATTGCTACCAACCTTCTAACACAAAACGATGTAATAATAATTATGAAACATCGAAATCTGTATTTCGATCGTAAAATTCTGTGGAATAGGTATGAATAAAATAAATGCAATTAAAATTATTAATAATTATTCGGTACTGCTTAGTATAATATTTATTAATTTATACTATTTTATAGATTGTACCTAATGATTGTATTATTTACTTATATAAGTAAGTCTGATGAGAAAATGTAGTACATTTTGATCTTTAGTTGTATCTAATATTATAATTTCATTGACCCTTTCACAAAAAATGAAACCAAAAATAATAATCCTTTAAAATTATGTACTTATTCATATTTTTAATTATTCACTCGGTTACTAGTAAATGTTTTGAACTTAAAAAAAAAATGCATTTGTGTGAAAGACTAAAATTGTGTATAAAGCATCGGCCAAAGCAACAACATACATTTGTATTGCTAACATGTCTAGTATATTTTAGTATAAGATTATGGTAGACAATAGGTAACAAAATAAATAAGATAAAAACAATTTGAAACATAATTTATATAATTGCACTTTACCACAAACAATAAAATAACTACAGCGCTGTAAATAAAAATATTTAACCATCAATTATTGAAACCATAAAATTACAGTATAATTATTCTGTTGTTAGGTTAGGTTAGGAAACAAAATTTCAGAAAGTGAATCTTGATTAAAGCGTAAATAACAAATTTTAAAAAATGGTATTTGGCAAAAGTTATATAGGTAGTTTTGACACTTTATTATAGTCTTTAAACTTATTTAGAGACATCTGTAAGACAATAAAATGTTTTTTTGAGTTAACTTTTAGTGAAGATCTAACAAATGACAATGGTGACCAAATATCTAATTTTTTTATATGTTTCGTAATCTGTGAATATGCATTATCCACTTCTTGGATGCACGAGTGGCCTGGAACTGAAAATTTCATTGTAACTGATTTTGTTCTGGGATTTTTCAACATAAACCCAATAATGACATTATCTTATTCTAATTTTGTGGCACACAGCTATCAGACAATGTAACAATGTTTAGTATACCCAAATTATTATCAACAAAATGTTGTAATATGTTAATAAACACACTTGCAAGGTCATTATGCGATCTACCAATAATTGTTTCTTTCCAAATAGCACAACACATAGTATTGGAAGTAGACAAATGAACTGTAAGGTTTTAAACATTTAAATTTTTTTTATAAAACGCAGGGCCAACATTTGTTTTTGGAAGTGCAACTCAGATTCTTTTTGTATCATGTCGGCAATAATGTGATTCAACAGTAGAGAAACTAGATATATGGTCTATGGCAATGGCATATTGTTTGTCCTCTGCTTTAATATGACTAGTTGTATTCTTGCCTTGCTTTTTATCAAGCGGAGTTAATGATAGTGTGTTCATTGATGAATGACAATTATAAATAACCTTTTGGCTAATACATAATGTGTTTAAGTAAATTTTTTTGCAGACTCTAATCAATAATGTATCAGTTTTGTAGAAATTATACTAGTAAAATTTTTTCCTTTGATTTATTTTTACTTTTTGAAGTAATTAAGGATTTATAATTAAGTATAAATCCAATTTTATCTTTTCTGCTGAGACTATAGTATAAATCGTGAATACTTATTATTTAATCTTGATCAAAATTAACTAAACAACTATATGCACATCTATTACAAGACCTTAGAAAGTTTACAATTTTGGTTGGAATTATTTTGCCTCTTTTAAATACATGTTCAAGTCCTTTTTCAGTCAAATCTTTATTGATTGATTGTTTCCAATTTTTGGGATTTCTTTGTTTTTTCTGGTAAACTTTTTATCCATTTTAATTGGTGTCTTTTCTGATTGTGATTCTTTACAAGATGATTATTCAACTAATCTAAAACATGACAAATTACTTTAATTTTTTTATTAAATTACATTTTGGTGTATTTACTATCTTATATTATAATTACTAAAAGATATATATTTTTAAATGTTATTTGGGTATTCTTGGCCCTTGGGTATAGCATGTGCTCTGTGCAACAAGTTTGCATTCATGGCTCATGCAATACACTTTTAGTCTACTTCCATAAGGTTAATATTAAAATCAACATAATAGTAAAATATATGACAATATTATAACAAAATATACAATAATAAGTACAGTAATATTGTTACATTTCTGTTAAGTTTAATAATGGGTAAATTAACTCCAATATTTAAGCCAACATGTCAAAATATGTATTATATAATTTTAAACAAATGTATATCTTAATGACGCTCAAACAATATATAATATTATTAAATTATTGTTATTAGAATTTAGAAGATATCTATGAACATAAGAATTTATATAGGTAATAGAAGCAAACTTACATCAAAGAGACAAGAACGAATCTGGCATATATTCTCATAAATACAGTACATGTTGCTGAGCTTCTCGTGTTTCCATTCTACGTAGTTTCAAATCGATTGCTGGACTATCAGCTTTAGTTTCAGCAAACATTTTCTAATAAATAATATATTTTTAATTATTTTTCCATATAAAAAATATTTTAATTTATAGTTAACCTTAAAGTCAAGCATTTCTGGTATTGATGACCGAACTTCATCTTTTTATGCAGATTCTCTAATTAATTGAGTTTGTAGAACTTGATTTTGTTCTCGTAATTCATTAACCAGATCTTTAAATTGAGTTGCCATTTCTAAAGTTTCCGCCATTTCAGTATACTCGTCTTTTCCTTCTAATGCATCTTGTTTTTCCATTTTAACTCTTTCTAATTCTTTTTTTTAATGCTGAATGAGATTCCATAATTTTAATTTTAAATTCTGCAGCTTGATCCACCTGCAATTTCATCATATCAATATCAATTCAGGCAGTACATAATGATTAAATGATCTTTCACGTCCTCTTGTATACAAATGATAACAAATACCTGGTCTCAAATGACCTGCTCTACCCCGACGTTGTCTACAATTAGCTAGGCTCACCCTTTCTTCATTAAGAGATCCAATGTTATTTTCTGCATCGAATCCTTTTAATTTCATCCGGCCATTATTAATAACATAAACTACATCGTCTGTGGTAACTGAAGTCTCTGCTATGTTTGTGGATAATATGATCTTACAAACACCTATTATAATGCTAACATTAGACAACAATGCATTTAAAGAATTTTTATATTTAATGCTTACCCCGAGGTGGCGATTTAAAAACAGATTTTAAGATACAGTAGGTAACATGGAATGCAAAGGAATCAGTATGTACCGAGCTACAAAATAAAAAAAATTATATTTATAAACAGATATCAAAATTTTTATGAAATTCAACATTTATACAATATACTTAACATGTATTACCAAAGCCTTAGTCTTTTAAAATTTTAGTCAGTTTTGATATTTGATTATATCCAAAAAGAAACACAAGTATTGCACCATAATCTTTATTGTTACAAATGTAATATATGAGTTCCAAAATCAATTCATAATCTGTATCTTCAAATGTTGAATTTTCAACCAATTCAATATTGCAAAAGGATATTTTTTGAATCTCTTCATTTCACTACAAAAGATTTTGTTATTTGATTATTTGTTTACAATATGTACGTAAATATTTTTTAATATATCTTTTACATGCATACTTACTTTACATAAGGAATTACAAATTCACTGAAGGGATCACCAGGTTTAATTTTGCGAGATCTTTGTGTTGGTTTTTTAGGAAAATATCTAAACCTGTATTCAGCAGAAATAAATGAAATTATTAGATATTAGCAATGATAAAAAATTTAACAAACCTTTTTAATGTATAAATGTCTTCAAGGAAAATTTCTTCAACTAGATATGTGAATCCCTGTATATTCAAAGGTGGACAGTCATTGTAATACTTGGAAAATGCTGCAGCATTAATATAACTTTAATATGAGGTCTCTGGATTAACAGTATGCAAAAAAAAAAAATTAGTACAATTTAAACAAAATACTATGATAGCAAGAAACATAATATGCATGTAATTACAACAGGTATGATTCTCTCGAGAATAGTTAATGTAAAATCACTATTGGTGTCACGTTCATGTATTTCATCAATAATAATATGTGAGTAATAATTTAAAGCTGAATCTCTTTGGATATGTTGAAGTAAAATAACAGTAGTACAAAATAATACAGATCCATATTCACAACCCAATTTTCTAAAATATAATACATTATATTAGATATTAGTTTTTTCTATTTACTTAATATTATAATCATGTACCTTGAAGAATAAATCATTAATATATTTGTATTCTCTAGTAGATATTTCTCAACTTACTGTAAAAATTTAGTTAAAAATAAATGTAATATTATATGTAAAATAAACAATTCATATTAACCTATGCCAATAATTAGGGTGTACAAATTATTAGTTTGTACCTATATGAAATTTTAGATGTTCATATATAGTTCAATAGAACTTTATTTTGTATCAACTTGCCACTTACTTGCAATGTCTCGAAATGCAGATCCAATTGTCATAAGAATCAGATCAATAGTGACGAGTTCTAAAATAACTTTTTGTTTATTTAGAAACAAAAATGTAGTCGATAACCGTATATATTATCATAATTTTTATCAATTAGGTATGGGATTTGTTAAAATTACAGTAAAAAAAAAAACTAATAATTTCTATGTAATTCCACCAAAATGTCTTATCCCTAATAGTTAGCTAAAAACGAGTTAAATTGTTTTAAAAATTGTATGGTGTACAGAATTTATTTTGACTAAACAGGCTGAGCCCTTTCGATATACAAATTTATGTCCACGCACACAATTAGATATTATACAATGTGTCCCGTGAACAGGTGCATACGTTAGTAAGTAAAATAGCTTTAAAATAAAAACCTATAAACAATATTCTCACCTTTAAGTTTCATAACTCGCTCCAATATGGTATGTATATAATTATCTTCAAGAAAGTCAACGTCTGAAAATTGTCAACACATTGGCTCAACTTAATAGTTCCTTGTATGTGGTACATCATATATTTCAGTTTTGAAAACCATAATAAGTATAATCCACTGTATGAACTAAAAATGATAAATCACTAAGTAACTTTTGGCTTTGGCAAACATTTAAAATAGGAACTTGAGTAATATACTTATATAAGTGTGTGTGTGAATTAGACATTATTAAGTTTCTAAGGCTTTTCTGAGTGAATTAAAATCATCGACTGTAACGTCTCCAAATCCTTTATTTGTCTGTTCGTTTTCTTCAAATTCATCGTTGGTGAAATATAATTTTCTGAAAATATAAAGTTGTAAAAAATATCTGAATACCTACCTCGATACCTACCTAATTAATATTAAAATATTTTACCTCTTAGATGATTTACTAGTCGTGCTCAGAGTGGTACCAGTGTTGCTGTAAATTATTAAAATTTATTTTATATTGTTTATTTTACTCCTCTAAACAGACATGAGGTTTGGATTATGTTTTGTGACAGCCTCTGGCCATAATAATATCTACATATACTGAGCCTTGTTTAGAATTACTGATTGTGAAATGATTACCGCAGATTCTGCTCCAGATAGATATTGGGTAATCATTTAATTTGAAAATTTATTTCCATCTATTTTCATTTTTTGTAAATCTATATTTGTGAACAAATTAGACTGGCACCATATTATTAAGAAATATTATCAGTACAACTAGAAAATAATACTTACAAATGAAAATTAAGGTAATATGGCGAGGCGATACTTTGGATGTCTTACTAAAAAGAATACACTTATGCATGGCAACTTTTTACTAAAACGTATGAATACAACACTGTACGAATGTATAGTAGTCTGTATTTACTATTTCCGTACAAATTTCAAATACCTAATCGAATGATTCAAATGAATCAATATTGAAGTCTTAGATCATATACTATGATCTAAGATTGAAGATGTACGTTCTGTTAGCAATATTTGATAAGAGAATTCAGGGGTTCACAAAATCTATTGCTATTCGTCAATTTGTAGACAAAGTTGCCTATCTCAATCCTGAAAATGTATTGCTAACGTTCAATTGTGTGTTTATTGCCTACCCGATGGCCATATAAATCTTGCTTATGAAAAAATCTATTGCCATCGTTCAATTTCTTTATTTATAACTTATTCAACTATCAAAAAATCTATTGCCGTTGTTCAATTTCTTCATTTATTAGTTTATTACATACATATACAATACTCAAAGTAATATATGAGCAATTAGTGCAAACTAACGTTTTTATTAAAAAAAATTCTAACGTTCGAAATTATATATTTCTACATGATTTTTTATAATTAAATAGTATTATATTGTTCTATATTATAATACAAAACGCTAAGCAGTTACGCTGTACGGTTTTAAGGTACATACAATTCAAATTATTTGTTAATTACTATTATATAATGGTTATTAGTAGAGCCCGGAATTATATGCATGTGCATGTTTTTACTTTTTACATAGGTAGTGTATTATGGACGTTGATGAGAGTTTGAAATGTCTACGGTTCATATCACACCGAATTCAACTGACCTGATCATCATCATGTTAATAAAACATTCCATTCAATAAACTAAATCCAATTATACTAAAATTAAATGTTTACATATTATCATGTTGTTATTTTTATTTTATAACTTATTGACACTTTTATTTATTTAATTTTATTTTAAAAACATAATAGAAACTAGTGACTATACCAGGTTAGGTGACAATAAAAACCTGCTTTTATACTTTTTATATATTGAAGATAATTTGACGGAGATATTATTTCATATTGGAGATAATTTGATGGATATATTTTTACTGTTGACATATTTTATTGTTGTGAAACCATTCAAAATAAATTGAGCCTACATTTTTTAATAAAGGTTTATTAATGGTTTTGAAACTCAATAATGGCGAGTTAGATACTTTGCATTAATACCTACTAAAATACTAAGCATTAATAAATTGTTAAGGTTTTTAATAAAATTGGTTTCAATCTATTCTAGGGTAACACTGTTCAATAGTTTTTTTTATCAGTATGTATTGATAACATTACGGAGTTATCACTTATCGGAGTAATTCTTTATTTTGATCATAGATTACCATTTATTATTATAATATTAGGTAATTTACTATTTAGTGTTTACACTTTACACTAAGCACTAAGCAGTTAATTTGTTATAACTTACAAGTTTGTTACATAGTCATAAGTCATTACTTACTACTTCTTATTTCTTTACTTCTGCATTTCTGAAATACCTCAATCAGTTGAAAGCAAGCGGTCATCCATCATTTTACTTCACCATATTAACTATATTAACCATATAACTAACTGCAAAAGAAGAACACTAAAGGTAATGTTAAATTTTGATTTTATTAATATTTTTTATAATAACTAGGTACCTAAATTACGTCTTTTTATTTATAGGATTATTATTTTTTTTTTACTAATTTGCCAAATGTCGTATAATTGCATTAGTTCAATGAATTTATGGAAGAAGGAATGTTTAAAAAATGCCACTCAGTATAAGTAAATAAGTCTAATATATGTTATTTATAATTATTTCTTAAACTAGTAAATATGTGTTATGCAATTATTGCATAACAGTCTTCTGTTTTTTTTTTTGTCAAATCTTATCATGAATTGGAAGATGCATTGTATGAAGAAATCTCTAAACAAACAAAAAGGAAATAATATAATCCATTTTGATATTGTTCAACAGATCATCATTGATCATACTGAAAGTATTTGAAAATTATTGTTATTTTTACATTGAATTGTAACAATTGTAATTGTTTTTTATTATGTATTTTAATTTTAAGGTACCCAATTAAACAATATAATTATGTTGGGTTGCCAAAATATGTTGATGTTTATTGGATACTTGTCGTTGCGCATTAGTTGGTAGTTGGACCACATTATGATTATCTAAAAGGGTTGGATCATCTGTTTACTATCATATTGGTTATGAAACAGTGTATTAGAAGTGTCATAGTTCTATATAAAAACAATAATGGTAATAACAATAACTAATTAAATATTATATATTATATACATGTATTATAATTTTTTTTGTTTTTAGATTAGATGTTGAGTTAAATGTGGTGTAAATAAAAAATAAATAATACAATAAATATTGTATTTCAACAGTTATGAAAATTTGATATATACTAGTGCATTCAGAAATTATACAATTTAACAGATTTCCACACCACCTTAGCATTGCATTCAACAAAACTGGAGGTACTGCATTTTGGCGCGTTTTTATTTTAGTGGTTTCCCAACTTAGGCCTACTCCACTTATTTTATTTGTTTTTCAATTATCCTAAACTAATTACAACATGTATATTATACTTACTTTTTTAATTTTCTCATCAATACTTACTTAGTAATCTTTTTGAATAGGATATACACAAAAGACATTCAAAATTACCATCAATATCTAATATCTGTTCTGCATCTTTCACACATTGTACTATTATCCATCTGTTACATGTATCGCATTGAACCCAATCGACATTCTCCTCTTTTATATGTCTGTGTTGTTTATCCGTACGGCCACAATACAAACAGATATCCCTCATGAAATCAGATTCTTCCAACAATAGATCTTTTAACACCTCTCTATACACTATTGGGCAGAATGCTTCATTGAATTTAACGTTTTCAAACTTATTTTTTAATATGCACTCTGCAAAGTACAACACATAAACTCCACAGTTATAAAAATCAGTGTGTGGTTGTTTGGGATATTTAGAAAATTTTTGAAAATCCAACTTCGGCCAAACCTTTCCTACCTCTCCATACACATGATTTTTTTTCAGCTGACCTAATATATTCACAAAGTTATGTCTACATTTATTATATTCCATAGTTTCATATGGGTCAAAAAAATAGAATTTATGATTTTCAAAGTCTGCAAACATAATCACCCAGTGGTTACTTCTTACTTGCAATGGCATTACAAGTAAGCAGTTTTCTGGAACAATTATAATATCCATATCTGAAATATTGCTATTTAAATAAGACGTTATTTCACAGCACAATATTTTTATTTTATTCTTAAACTCGCAATATTTCTCTCTCATTACGCCCAAAGCTATCTCAATAACATAATTATCTAGCCACATTTTTTTTTCAATCTCATGAATTGATATTGAGTCAAAGCTACTGAAACATAAATCATAACACTTAGTTATGTCTGTAACACTATAATAACATCCGACTATATAATCTAATCGTGTTCCGTCTTTCTTCAAAACAGGGCCATAATAATTTTTATCCTTTGGTAATCTGTTTTTGTATAAATCCATTTTGCACCGTAGACCATCTACTGGAGATTTGTAACTTTTTATAGAAACAAAAGATTCTGATAATGCCCTTGTATTTGGAGTTACTATTTCGTCCTCTGTTTTTTGGGAATCAAGTAAGAGCAAATTTACATTCGGTGTCATACAAATCCTATCATCTTTTATATTATCTATCGGGGATGAAGGCTTTATAACTATTTGCGTCTGAAGTTTCTTTGTTGCAGCTTTTAAATGACCCTGGAAGTAGAAACCCGTTTTTTTCTTTCTAGGTCCCCAATGTTCTTTTTCCTCGTTGTCATCAGATGATGACGAAACCAAACTAATAAATGGTGTACATTCTTTTTTTGCAGTTTTCTTTTGTTTATTTTGGACCGGAGGAAGTGAACAATAATTTGAAGGTATATCTAGCAGTACTTCTTTACATTTACTCAATATAATACTTCTAGTAAGTTGAACAAATCTTCCACATTTCATTCGCCGACATTTTTTGTTGGTTTTTAAATCTCCAAACCAACTCTCTGCTGGAGCATTGCTTGCTCTGTCTGTGGACCCATATACTTTGAACCGCATCACGCCTGTCCACATTGGAATCACCGGAATGATAGACCCCATGATATCATTGTGAAATTCAACGCTATACAATGGATTTTCTTCAAAACTAGGACACATTTCTAATGTTTCTTTTACCCGATCAACTATATTTTCAAAGCGGGACAAAAATTTGGAATCTTTGTACCGGTAAAACGTCTTAGCATCTCTTATTTGTTCATCTAATGTAACATTTTTTTGTTTTGTGATTAGATCATCAACTAGACTACTTGGATTTCCATCATTGAGCTGCTTCAAGGTCTCCATGGCATCATCCACATCTTCAGTCTTTCTGGGTGACAACAACACCGTTGTAACTGCAGTGAACCATTTGTCCAGACATTCCGTGGTGGTTATGTTGAAAGCTGGAGAGATACACGCAGTTGCCAAGCATGCCAAAGAGCCATTGGTCATCTTCTTTCCATTTCCTTTATAATATTTATGAGCATCGTCGGAGATATTTTTGATTAAATGACAACAACAAAGACTTATCAGTGCATTGCAATTAAACAATTTCCCCTCATACATGAACTCATAACATTTATTCAAATATTCAACGACCTCGTTACATTCGTTGAATGCTCTCACAAACCCTTTTAATATTGCTGTAGAAAAGTCACTGACTACGTGTGCTGTGAACTTTGTACCACATTGTTGTTCATAGAATTTTCGAAACTCTGTTAGCCAATTTGTTATCGCACTAGCAGTTTGTGTAGTCGACAGATATTCTGCTATTGGAATTATCCTCTTATTGCACACAATGACAGCTGCATAATACAATAATAATTTCTCTTTTCTTTTTCCTGTTTTGAATAGTGTTGGATCTCTTGTAGTTTCTCTCACCACCCCTCCAGTCGCATCGACATGAATCGTAAAACATCTTATTTTTCTTAAAACGTCTATTTGTTCTTGACTAAATAAATACGTTTCAAAATCTTTCTCTTTTGGATCAGATACATACTGAATAAATTCTGAATTATTATCTTTCAATAAATGCATATCGATTCTGTCGTCGGCTGCTCGATCATCAAGACTCTTTTGTTCATGAGACACTTTATAATACACGCGATCAGACCTGATGTTACACAAGTTACCACGCTTAAGTTTACTCGGAGATGCTTTTAAAATATATTTTTGTCGTAAAGTCATCGGTGGGCAGTACTTAGACATTTGTTTTTGTATTTGTCGATTTCTTCCTTTCAAGAATGTAGTCAGTTTTCCTTTGTGGCTGTAATTGTGGCTGTTACTCAGAACTGTTATTTGTGCCAAACTTTCTGTTGATTTTTTCTCCACCTTAAGTTTAAACTGCTTACAAGATTCATGTCGACATACACCATAACATGTTAATCCTTTCTTGGTAATATTTTTATTCTTGATGGTCAATACACAAGAGTTATTTACCGTTTCAAATTTTTCACGTAACAAATCATTTATTTCATTTGAAACGACAAGATTTTTTTGCATTGAGTTATCGACTATTTGCTTCAATTCTTCATCCTGTAAGCTAATAGTTCCTTCCACAAAATTACACTTTTTGTAAGAAATCACCCTTTCCATTTTATTGCCTTCATTAAAGGACCTTACTTTTAAGGGATATACATTCTTTGAGTTTTTAGGCAATGCTTTGCGATCTGCTTCTGGTGTGTTACAGACAGATATAGATTTAAATCTCTTTACTGGGGTACACAAATCTCTAGTAAATGAAACATTTGATTTACTCTTGGGGGTGGTTAACATATTTTCCTCAGTAACATCAGTAATTTCTTTAATAGAAACGGTAGTCTTATTATTATCAATTTCTTCTGGTACACTACAGACAGATATAGATTGAAATATCTTTACTGGGGTAAACAAATCTCCAGTAAATGAAACATTTAATTTACGCTTGGGGGTGGTTAACATTTCCTCGGTGACATAAAGTTCTTCTGTTGAATTACAGCATTCATCATCAATTTGAATAGAAATATTAAGCAAACCAGGCTTGTTGTTAATAAAACTATGTTCTTTGATTTCAAGATCATTTTTATTCAAACCAATGTCCAACTCATCTACAATTGTATCGGATTTATAATTGTTTTCTTTTTGAGGAGAACTGTCTATAAATAGTTTTCTCTTGACACATACTGCTGAACTTTCATTTATATGATTATCTTTATCTAACATGTTCGTTTGGGATGATACATCAGAACTTGTACAAGCTTCATTTTCGTTAAAACTTAACTGACAACGTTTGAATACTCTGATTTGATTTCTACGATCACATTTAACTTTTAATAACTTGCATACTAAATTAGCAATTTCTGTTGTATATGTACAAAAATCATTTCTCGAGTAATCATTATCTTCAAGCTGTTTACGCAAATTTGTATTATTTTCTGTTTTTGCTCCTAATGATTTCCTCAAAGCTGAGTTTGCATTGTTCAATGCCATAACTAAATTTTTTTTAGCTTTATTGCATTTACCTTTTTTTAATATTACATTACATATATCACTTATTGCTTCGTGAGATACACCTATGCCATCAAATTCCATTGTTGGATATTTTTGTTGAATGAAATGCACTATTTCATCAACTTTTTTTAACACACTCATTTTAAAATTAAATTTACTTTTACTATTATTGTAGGAGCCTTACTCGACTACTTCTCAATAGTAAAATGTATTCTTATGTTACTAATTTAGTAGGAGCCTTACTCGACTACTTCTCAATGGTAAAATGTATTCTTATGTTACTAATTTAGTAGGAGCCTTACTCGACTACTTCTCAATGGTAAAATGTATTCTTACGTTACTAATTTAGTAGGAGCCTTACTCAACTACTTCTCAACAGTAAGTAGTAGGAGCCTTACTCGACTACTTATCAACAGTAAGTAGTAGGAGCCTTACTCGACTACTTATCAACAGTAAAATGTATTATTTTGTTACTATTGTAGTAGGAGCCTTACTCGACTACTTATCAACAGTAAAATGTATTATTTTGTTACTATTGTAGTAGGAGCCTTACTCGACTACTTATCAACAGTAAGTAGTAGGAGCCTTACTCGACTACTTATCAACAGTAAAACGTATTCTTATGTAAATTCAGTGTTGTTAATTCCTATAATAATAATATTCAATTACTTTAAAGTACTCAACTACGTATTTTAAATACTTTTGAAAACAGACTTCAACAAAGTGTTTTTAATTTTTTCTTAAAGTATCTGTATTTAAAATCAAATACTTAAATATTTTTTTTTAGTTTAGATATTTTGTACTTTAATTTTGACAGCGTAAAATAAAAATAAAAATTGAGAATATAATAATATTTTTTTATTGTGAATTATACTCAACAGGAAATCAAAATTTTTGACAAAGAAAACAGTTGAGTATTTTAAAGTTCTGTTAAATGATGCGGTATGATGGTATAAAATATATGCTTATACAATTAATGTAAAACATAAAAATCAGTTCAGTCGATTTATAAGGTAAAAAAAAAAATATTTTTTAAAAATTTAAAATTATATAAATATTTTTTTAAAGTATTTGTATTTCTACTCAAATACTAATTTTACTTGAGTATTCAAATACGTAGATGCCTCTGGTAGGAGCCTTACTCGACTACTTATCAATAACGTAAAACAATCCTTTGCTATAAAACTATAGTATTAATTAAGTAAATTATTATAAGTATTATTATGTTATTTAAAATACAATTTTATATTAAATAAAAAATAGATAAATAAGTAGGTAATTAAAAATAAATATAATTAGTAAATAATTAAAAATTACCTATAATAGAATTGTTATATTTTGAACTTTTATCATCAAAATTGCAGATTGTGTGTAAATCTATTAACAAAATAAATGCTATGTGAGCAAATTAACAGGAATCAAAAGTTAAAGCACCCGGTGCCAATGTAATTTTGTAAATTTGATATTTTTTTTTTTAGGTAACTAATAGAGTGTGATATTCTTTAGGCCGCATCAAACTCAGTTTTTCAATATTTTAATCTCAAACTTTATAATATTTTTTCAAAAATAATACGATTTCATGCGTTTTTTATAAATTATATTATACTTTTATTTTAAATAAAAATAAAAATCGGAATTTGATGCGGCTTGTAGGAAGTCTTCCTTTAAATAAAAAAAAAATAGTTATCAAAATCAGACAATTCTACAAGGCCTGAGAGTTATTCCCATGAAGTAATTTTGTTAGATATACCTAATAGTTTTTTGTAGATTAGTAGAAAAGTATCATAATTAAGGTGGCAACTAAAATATAAAAGTTTATTGAATTTCGGAAAATATGAAAAACTGGCACCGGGCCCCTTAAAAGGAATTACAAAGCAGTAATACTTTTGAAGGGTTTTTTTTTTAGATTCTGAGCGATCAATGTATTTATCATTAGTTAAATTTTTTTGTTTGTGATATATTATGTATAATATAATATATTGTTAAAAATTAAAATACATTTAGTTTTATAGTATAAAGTTAAGTAGTATATAATTGTTAATATAAATACATTTATTTGTATACATGTATGTTGTATACTTGTACAAAGTAATAAGAAGGTATTAATTGTATATACAAATTATGTTTATTTATTTGTTGTAAAGCTTTTGATTAGAACCAAGAATAAATAAATGTTTGGGAAAATTATTAATCCAAAAGGTTACCAAATTAAAAGTGTTTGAAAAACTGAATTTGATATTGGTTATAATATTATAACCAATATAGTAAACTTTTATAGTCAATAACATTTAACATCTAGCTGTTATAATAAGAATTGAAAAAAGTATAATAGCAAAATTAAAATATTTTACATTATATCGTTTTTTTTTTATCAAGAAACATGATTTATTTTTTACATTTTTGAAAAAATTACATTTTATGCTAGTGATTTACTCGTCAAAAGTAGCTACAGTACAGTAGATCGGTTACATAATTTCCCCTCTTTTTAATTAATTATGTATTTGATAATTGATTTTTCAATTTTAGACAGCATCAACATTTTAATAATTACCAAATTATAATATTTATTATAGGTACATAATATGTACTTGTATATTATAATATATTATATTATGAGTAGTGTACGGAGGGGATATTCAAACCCTCCCTGGTATTTTTTTACTATTCCAGTAGACATGAAAAATAATAAAATTAAAAAAATATTTTGATATATTATATCAAAATGACATGGGTACATATTGAGTATTGGCCATATTGTATACATATACATATCCTTTTTAAACATAACCCTTCCCATTTTCATTTTGTTTCTGTGTTCGTGGTAAACGTCTCATTTATCTATAAACAGATATTACGTACGTGTAATCGAATATCATTCTATATATCAAACGTGGGCGAAAACCTAGTGTACCACATCAGGTGATCATCTATAATTAATTATTAGTTATTTTATTAAAATATATCGAGTTATATAGTACCTATTATAGATGATATACGGTGTTTTAATTGACTTAGGTAACTTTAACTCATTAATCATTTGCCTCTACATTAACTTAAAATCAACTCATACTTTTCAATATTTTCCCAGTTAAGTTAAGTTTGAATATTCCTATTATCCAGAAAAATATTCTGTTTATTACGGGTTTTGGGTTTATAATAATAAATTAGATTAATAATCAGTATAAGTTCGCAGAATATAATAGAAAATATTATCCGAAAAAAATAAGAAATATTTACAAAAAACTTCGTATTTATGTTTAATGATAAAAACTATTCTATTGTATTAATAAGTTAGGTACTTATAAATATTAATATAGGGGTAATACCCGGGGTAATATTAGCCTCCCATATGATGACATCAATTATAATTTATAGCCCACGATGTCACGAATTATATTCATAAATCATAATACCTATTAAGGGGATTCGATACTATGATTTTCTGTTTTTGTCTAAAGGTCGCTCCACACTATGCATTTTTCGCGTTTCGCGTTTCGTGATTCACGTTTCGTAGTGATAATAATTATGAACTTCCTGTTTACATGAGAAACGCGAAACTACACGAAAAACAACAAAATACAACGAAACGACATGAAACAGTACGAAAAATATTTTCGTGTCCTTTGATTTCGTCAATTTTACCGCCTCGTTCGCGAAACACTACGAAACCGTTTTCACGAAAAAAAATTTCGTGAAAAAGCTATACACACTTCACGAAATTCTACGAAAACGTGAAAACATGAAACGCGAAACATGCATAGTGTGGAGCGACCTTAACACGCGCGTCACATAGTATTTTAGACGTGTTTTTTGCCAAACATACAATTGATCTAATGAAGCGATAAGAATAAGTTATTAATTATTTTTTATTAGCTCAATAATGATTATCGTAGATTGTTTGAATAGTAATATACCTACCTACGAATGATAATTACTATTCAAGTGATTATCACTTATTTTATTAAATAATACCTAATAATTTCATTTTTATTTATTTTTTTTTATTATTATCAATTTAACTTATTATTTATTAATTGAAGTTAAGTTAAGTAAATGGTATTTGTTAACTTACTTTTAAACTTAATGGATGTATTAAAAATGTTTACTAACATAATTTTTAATTTAATTGAAAAAATTATAATTAACTTAATTTAACTGAGTTAAAAAATATCATTAACTTACCCAGCCTTGATAGTTACCAAAATAGATGATGTATTGATGTTAAAAGTATTAAATATCTGCATGACTGCATAAGAATTTTGTGCGAAAAGTGTATTTGTGGGGAAACGGGCATATTATGAGTAAAATGTGTTTTAAGTCTGGAAGAGATTTTTGAAAATTTTTACGAACGGTTGTGGAAATACGTACTAAAACATCACGTTGACATTTTTAAGAAATAAGTAGGTAGATTTGGAAATGGGGGAAACGTTTCTATTGCCCCCCCACTCAAATTCTCGACACTCGTATAACTTCCTAAATAAATTCATATAAATTGTAGTTCTTATCATACAAAAAAAAATTCGTATAAATTTTGTACTAAATATTTGCCGAAAAAAAATTGAAAAAACACAATGTAGCGGGAGGGGGGGGGGTTGAGCATGTTTGAAAATATCTGTATCTATACTTGCACAACTGTATAATGTAACATATAATATATATACATATAAGTAGTAAATTAATCATAATTATTATTATATTAGAATAAATTACAGATTATATTATTTATTTATTTATTTACAATGTTTATTGGTAAAAGTGCATTTTTATCTATATAAATAAAATAATATAATAAGGTAAACCTAAATAGGCATACAATTATAAAAAGTAAAGAACCAATTTTGGCAATAGGTACTTAAATATAAAAATATAAAATATTATTTTAATTTATACTATATAGTAGACAATTGTGAATATTCATGGTTACTTACCTACAGAAGACAGAAGACAATATTAAGACTTAGTAAAATATTTTTTTACTAACAACGCATAACTTTCACAACAATTACATTTAAAATGATTTTTATGTAAATTATGATCGATATGAATTACTTAATTGACAGTAAAGAGTTAATGGTAATTAAATGTAATTTTCTATTAATTAACAGATAAATTTATCATTGACATCCGTTCCCGTCGAAGACTAAGCAATAAGTAAACGTTCGTTGGTAATGTACAAGACAATAGCTCAATAGTTGTTATCTCAAGGCGGGTATAGACATGTTAGCTAGGCCGCTAGGGACAGATATAACAATAGTGATACACCCGGTTATGCAAACAACATATATATATAATATATATAACTTGCATATCAGTCGAAAAACATAATATTGCTAAATATAATTTAACATTTTTACAACAGTCCTTTTGAATCTATGTAGGTATGTAATCAGGGCCGGTGGCAATGGGGATATGGTGGGTCGTCACACCCCCCTTTGAATTTTTCGTAACTATCAGTCGGCATTTTCTTAATAACAGAGTCACAGAGAGCTTTCAAAAATTATACGACTTGTTAAAAACTGTTTTCCTAGATTTTCTTATGATATAATTTTAATAATAAAAACGAGTACGGGTCATCGGCAGTCAGCAGTATTTTGATTTCTAAATCGGTATTACAGAGGATGACACTATTCATAGTTTACTATGTTATAAACGATTTAAAATATAAGTGGATATTTATTATTTAATCAATGACTATTGACTCCACAATAGTGTTAGAACACAAATAAGGGGAATTAGAATTCCTTATTTTTCGACTATACCTACTTAACAATTTAAGAATTTACTGATTTAGAAATCAAAATACTGCAGATTTCTATACATATATAATACCTATAATAACTTTTTTAGTACCATCGTCCATCTGTATGCTATCGCTAGGCGCTATCTCAAGCACTTATCTGTGGGCTGTGGGTGGTAGCCTATATTGTTATTATTACAGTCAGTGGTGTCATTTCAGTTTTTAATAGAGGGGGGTAAAAGTTTCGACCAGCCCAAATGGGAACTTAAAAAACAACCACTGGTAAGCACATATTAATATATTATGTTCCTGATCAATTTTTACAGTCTGTATAAAATATATTGCAGTCGGCAAATATTTGATCTCACCCCCCTGTCAAAATCATGTAACGCCGGCCCTGTATGAAATGTCTCTACGTAAAGATAATTATTATAATTATGGTTATTTCAAAATATACCAGTAGATAGAAAAGTAGTATAGTATTGGTATCTAACACTATAAGTATTACCTATACTAAATATTGTACCTAAAGGTATCTTTTGTCTACCACTATAATATTAATATATTTTTTTTGATTTCAATTATATATTAAAATGGTCTGAAATATCTGATAGATATTTTCATTAGACGGCTAACAATAAATTAAGTTATTTTTAAGATGCATATAATATAATTATATAACCATATATTGGTCGATTACTAATTGTATATTCTTATTATCTAGGTACTAGGTAGTACCTAAACCTAACTTGAATCATTGGTTTTTAAGGGCTTGGTCCTCGGCCCTTTAGAAAACTTAAATATTGTAATATTGACATATTGTTTATGTGTTATGGTGCTCGGTGCAGTAGCACAACTAGACACACGAGGGCCTTAAAGTCAAATATAAAGGGTCTAGACTCTAGGACATTTCGCCACCACCGTTTTACCGCCAATGATTCGCCACCACCGATTCGCCGCCACCGTTTCGCCGCCAGACCAAATTTCCGACCAACCCTTCGAATTTTGAAAATATATTCACAATTTGTTTATTATAGCAATTTTATTGTATTTTTAATCATATTATACAATTACTAATTATGTGTCGAGTACGTAGTACCTAAATCGAGTTTTAAAAACGAAAGGGGGTGAGTCGTAAATAAGTAAAGATAAAATATCTATATTCTATTATTCTATATTTAATTGTTGTAGAAATCATGAACAATGTAGGTAGGTACATAAAAAGTTGTATTTTATAGTAAAAACACAATTTAAAAAAGCAGACAATGTGAGTGCCGCTCTGCTGTACAGTTGTTTACAAGTGCGGGGCAGTAATGCATGGTGTTAAATTTTAATTTAATTTTAATTTTAATGCTTTATCCGTTCCAAAGTTATTCGCATTTCGTACAGGGGGGTGCTGGGGACATGCCTGCACCCCCCATTTCGAATGTCAGGCTCAAACAAATTTTATTCGTTTGTGCTTTGTTAGTGCTTCTTATCCCGTCGTTAGTACTCCATCCCTTAAAATTGTATTTGAATTTCCTACAGGGGGTTCTAAGGACATGCTAATTTAGATTTCGAATTTTGGGTCCAAAAAGGTTAGGTTTATTCGTTTATGCTTCGTTAGTCCTTCACTGTGTTATTCATCCGGTCGTTAGTGCTCTACTCCTTCAAAAGTTATTGGCATATCTTACGGGGGGGGGGGGGGGTACTAGTAACGTACTAATTCGAGTCCAGTCCCCAAAGTTTTGTCTGAAACACTTCAACACATTGAGGTAAAAATGATCCTTTGATGCATTGCAGTTAAATCTCGTAGTTTTGGGATTAAATTACTTAAATCTGAGTTTTATATATTATGTAAAAAAGAATGTTATTAAAATATCATATTTATGCTAATTTCTGCCAATAGCTTTAATAGATATAACTAAATAAGTATATAACTTTAATTTGTCCATGCGTATATGATTTACCGATATTTAAAAATAACGTAGACAGCTGATCGATAAAACTGAGTATCTAATTTTAAAAATTCTCAAAAAACTACGTAAGTACCGGTACCTATCTATATGTACCTATAATATACCTATACCCCTTGTCCCCTTACCAAAACACTACCGCATACGAATTTTATAATTCTTTTGTTGCAATTATTTAATACCTAACTATAGGTATAATGTGTATGATTTATGTAT
>CARXXK010001040.1:0-84466 GCA_949089665.1 Macrosiphum euphorbiae
AGTGGGTCACTGTAATGGATGGTGTTAAATTTGAATTCAATGATATAATATCATTGTATAAGAAAAACGATTCTGAGCGAAAACGGTCAGTCAGCCTATTATATTACTAAGTATATTTGATGATATTATTGTGAATAAAGTAAGTTATATATAAACTATTTACGTAGAACCTTGTTTTAAATTTTCAATCGTTAGCTATAAAAGTTAAACATTTTATACATTTTTAACTACAAAATAATTATAAGATTTGAAATATATAAATTTTGTCAAAATTCGAACTTTAAATGCTTATAAAAAAAATTGTGATAATATATTTTTAATATTTTTTAACTGCTATTGTTACAATATATCAGGAGCCTTGCATTAAATTTACCCAACAAATACATTTTTATTGATATTTATAGAAAAAAAAAACTAACAAAATTGAAAACTGACAATGTCCGTAAACAGCTCAAAAAGAGTCAAAATATTTTCAAATTTTTATGATGTATAGAAAATGAAAATATAAACAATCAATAAAATGTTCATATATTTACAGTTACTCGTTTTTGAATAACAAAACCGCTACAAGAGATATCGATATTGTAAAATTATGAACTTCAAATGCTCATAAAAAATTTAATTTTACTTTCTTGTAGACATTTTTTTTTTTTTGATAAAGGTAGACAAATGTACGAGTAATCTTGTATTACATTTTCAAATCTTAAATTTAAAAAGAAAATTTTTTATGAATTTCTAACTAAAAATATTTTGGAAATTTTCGTCATTTTAACGTATTTTGTCAATATTCGAACTTTACTTTAAATGCTTATAAAAAAAAATTGTGACCATGGATTTTTAATATTTTTCACCTGTCTTTGAAACAATATATTAGGACTCTTCTATTAAATGTTTAAACTTTTGTACCTAACAAATAAAATTGTATTGATACTCATATAAAAAAAAAAAAAAGGAAACTGAAAATGTCCGTAAAGAGCTCAAAATAAGTCAAAATATTTTCAAAATGTTATGGTGTAGAAAATGTAGAAAATGCTAATATAAACATTCAGTCGAAATTTCATGTACCAATGGTCATTTGTTTAAGAGTTGCGCCACAAACCAAAATCGATTTTCACGATTTTCACGATTTTGTGTAAAATTTCCCGTTTTCCCTATATTCACTTTCCTATCAGAAAAGATACTGTTAAAGAAAATCCAAGCACTTTTACTGTCCTAAAAGGTGATGACAGACACAAAAAAAAATTTAAAAATTAAAAAAAAAACACACATCATTGTAAAATCAATACATTAATCGTTTCACTCATAATCTAAAAGTAGTTACTTATAGTTTATACTAATAAAAAAAAATAAGTACCTACATACATAGTTTTACTCATCTGCATTCTACAATTCTACATACTATTAAACACCATCTGTCTGTTTATATAACTTACTTTTTCATCCATCTTGGATAAATCAACCATTGATTTATTTCTCAGCAATTTTTCAAACTCTCTCATTTTATATTCAAACACCGTATTGTTAATCTCATAAAAGTATGGCTTTCGTAATAATCGATTGGCTGAATACCTCTTGGATGGGTCATAAACTATCATGTCTATGAGTAGATCATATGCCGGATGGTATGGTTGGTACACTGAATGCAGTCCAACTCCAGTGGTTCTGTCATTTCGTTTATTAGTTTCGTATTGTGCAACGAACACATCAGATTTATGTTTTTTAAATTTATCAATTAATCTTTGGTCTGGAGAGCCTAATACCCGGTCAATCTTTTCAATTTGGTCATTTTCGTCTTGCCCATCGAACAACGGATGACCGGTAGCTATTTCATAAAGTACACATCCCGTTGCCCAAATATCCATCTTTGAATTGTACCAACCTTTTGTTAACAAGCATTCAGGTGATCGGTACCATCTAGTTGCCACGTATTGTTTGCACTGATGGCCATAAATGGCTTGACATGTGGTTCCAAAATCACCAATCTTTAATATCTTGTCCCGTGACGTAAGCAAAATATTTTCTGGCTTGATATCTCTATGGATAAAGCCTTTCTCGTGCAAATATCTTAAGCCTTTACAAAACATTCTAATGAATAATTATTATCATTATAATTTGTAAAACAATTATATACCTTCCAACATTTGATACATATAAGTTTTAATTCTATATTCCGATAGTGGACATTCTCCGTTTTTTATAACATCGTAAAGTGATTTTTTCATTAATTCTGTTACTAAAATAATTTTTCCTTTTTCTTTATCGTGGTATGCGCTTTTTAACATAAGTAAGAACGGGTGTTTTCCCACCGAGTTTGATACATTAATTTCGGGTATAGCGTTCCATTTATCAGCGTCTACTGTATGTCCATAATCTTGTTTCAATACTTTGGCCGCATATTCTCGTCCGTTGTTTCGTTGCACACATAACCATACATCAGAAAACGAGCCTTCGCCAATTTTTTCCTTAAGATCAAATTCAGAATAAAATTTATTAAAATTGTCTCTACTAGATAGTAGGTTAGGCATATTAGGCGACATAAGGTCGAATACAATTAAAATTGGAAAGTAAGTATCTAGTCAAAATGTAATATTGTATTAAATATGTCAAATATTTCTACTTTATGGTCATATTATTAAAACTTTTTGGTTTCCATACAAACCCTGGAAATAGATTTTCATTAATGTATTTCGTAAAGGTATAGGCCAGATGTTACATTAAATTTGTATTTATTTTAATTTTAAAATATGTGTTATAATGTACCTATAATATATTAAAATTATAGATGGGTATATTTAATTATTTAATGGAATTATAAATGCATTAAAAATTATGGAACTAGAAATGAATATAGATTTCAGATAAAAAATTAACTCAAAATATGGTTTATCACACCCAGATAGTCTCATATGTAGTTAGGAAGTCAAATGGGCAGATTAGCAATGTTATAAGTTATAACAATGGCCCCATATTTATGCAAGGACAAATGGGACATTTGCATTGGGGCCATTGGGCCCACTCAAAACAGGGGTCCACCTTTTTCAGGGAAACAAAATATTAATTTTATATTATACCTTTTTATCATAGGTACTTTGAAAAAACAAAATAGATTTGGATTTTACTTGGATAATTTGGTGGGTTATTATCTATAAAGTAGGTATAATGAATTTTCTCTGTAAACGACGACTTTGCCGACAACAAAATCTAATTGCCGTTATTATCGTAATATCGACTTAGTATTACTATTGACTAGAGACGTTCCGGTTACCCGGCAATTATGTACTCGATGGCCGGGTACTCGATATCATATTTAAGACTCGTTATACCCGGCGTAATACCTACATTTTTACCCGGCCCTTACTTTCGGTACCCGGCGAAATACTACATTTTTACTCGACTCATATCCAATGACAAACGCTGATAATCTATTTATATATATATATGCATACCTATAACTAATATAAGGGGAAAAATCTAAAATTCTAGGGTCATAAAATATTATAATTTATTTTGGTACATATTGGAATAACTGAACCGATTTACAATAGCCAGTTGATTAAAAACAAATCGTGTTTTTATTCTACGAATTACAAAAATAAATCTCCATCTCGTGTTTACTGCCTAATGTTTATACAGTTGATACTTAAACAATTTTACTCGGACAGTACTCGGTACCCTGCAGATTAATACCAGATTTTCTACCCAGAACATCTCTACTATTGACGTTATTGTCTATTGAGTTGTTACGTGATATACGTCAGTCGTATTTATTGTAAAATAATTATTCGTAATCTGTTTATTATTTTTAATAATTTAAATTGTTAATAAAATAGTTAATTGGTTCAATGAATAGAATATTAAAGAATAGACGAGATGAATAAACAAAAAAATTACACGGTAGTTTAGATAAATTTACGTTTAGAACTAGTTTATCTACATTCTACAGCATGGCGCACAATCGAAATGTTTGTAAAAGCTGATTAGCTGAAATCAAATTTGACTTTAAACATTAAACTTAAAAACTTTTACTATGATAAATAAGTGTAATAATCAAAAACACGTTTGCTTTTTAATTTGTATACTTACTTGAATAAATATTAAACATTAATTATAGACTCTTTGAAAGTGTAAAGTGTTCTTGTATATTAAATAATCAAATTTTTAACAATACAATTTTATTTTATTATCTAACTACTCATGTATATGCAACTAATTTAAAAATTAAATATGCATACATTGTATTTTAGCATTGAAGAAAGCGTAGAGATGGACAATTTGGGGCCCAAAATTTAAAATAGTACTGGGCCCATAAATTGGTAAATCAGACCATGAATGGCCCAGTATAGATAGTATAGTAGAAATATTTTCTCTATTTTACACACGTCAAACGTATATTTACAATTGACATCATACATTCCTACACATTACATAATTATTTACTATGTTGGTACTTGGTACTATTACTAATTTTATTATAATCAATGGTAGAACTTAATAAAACACACGAGTTTACAAACCTACAATACCCTCTCCCACAGTTAAAAACCACTCAATGGCCTAAGTAGCCGAGGGTTAATTAATGGAAAAAAACGTAATAAAAACTTACATTATTTTCATTATTAAAATTGAGGTAACCTTACTTATTAAAACCATTTAATAAAATAATATTATCTGGTTTCTTAGAATATTTTTTATATTATTTTGGTTTTTAAGAAAGGTATAAGTATTTAATTTATTACATTTACAAACTAATAATAATTTTTTTTTTTAAATAAAAAGATTTAAAAAAGATTTCGTCACACCACAGTCACACAGATATAATGTTAATTGTTATTCTTTATAATCGTTATAGCCAATAGACAATAGGAGATAGGTACCTTAATTTAAATTTTAAATAATGAGTGAATACGGAGAGAGATTTCAACATTTATATTACACGTGTGTAAGACGGAGAAAACAATTTGGTACCTACATACATTGATGTGCCCTCTTAACATTTTATTCATAAATAAATTGAATGTACAATATAATTAGAATTTGAACCATAAAAACAAATTCATTGAACCAATACGTTGGCCATTACAAGTTCGATAATGATAATTAATAGCATAGCAGACAGGTACCTATATAATAGGCAGGATTTTATTTCTGTCTTCAGGTAAGGGTTTTTATTTGATGTAAGATCGTTTTTTTGATTCAATTTTGACTGTTGAATCAGAAAAAACCTAGATTGATTTGGTTTTTCAACTTAAAAGTTAATTTTTATAACATACATTTTTTACATACCTAATTATAATTTATAATGCCTGTTATGTAAATTATTGTACTTCCTAGTACATATTAGTAAGGTACTGGTACATTATATCGTTATGTCATTATATTTCTTACATAGGTACATTTATTCAGATAACCTATATCTATTGATTTTGATAACATTATACCTATGATTAAAAATAAAAAAATTATCAATCGATTCAATTCATTAATATATCCCATTTGATAGATAAAATGATTATTACAGTTAAATAATTAGTGTAAATATTTATTTGAAAATCTTTATTTCTATTGAGAAATATTCAAACATAATATATTATATATATCGTACATTATAACCTAATAGGAAATATGTTACATTGTTACAGTATACCTAGTAGGTATCTACATTCATAGAACTATATAGGTATAAATGTATAATTAAGTGATGTAGACATGTGGTACCTAATAATCAATATGTATCCGCATCAGCCATGCATAAGATGTAAGTATTATTAGGTAGGTATGGAAAACATATTCAAGGAATATAATGCTAACTCGTTAACCGTCTGTTTCTATTCATTTTTCATAGTCAATATAGGTTAGTGAAAATTAATGCCATGTTATTTATTCCCTACTCGAATTCTGCAGTACAATACTAGTATATTACAATAATATACTATTACATGATATACAGTCAAATTCGCTTAAAACGATCAGGGACCTAGGGAATCTACTAATAAGTAATAACCGAACTTCGTTATATCCGGATCATAAAAAGTAACATGATTTTCTTGAAAAATTGATTTATTAAACACATTTTTACTGTTTAATTTTATTTAAGATTACATTATTTTTTAATATTCAAGGTATGTATGTATTTAGAATTTTTAATAAAAGTACATATTATTATACATAGTACCTATATGTTTACGATTTGTTGGAAAAATAATCCATTATAGTAGGTTCGTTTATAATTTGAATAAGATTTTTTAACAAAATTAAAAATATTATTTAATGCCATTGATACTTCTGGCCTATTTATATCACTGTTTACCGAAACAAAAGTACGCACCTGAGCAATATAAAAATACATTTCCGAAATAGATGGTACTTTAAATACGATTTTTTTGCACAAGACACAATATTATCTGTTACAGATAAGATTAAGAATTGTCGCTTCGGACTAAATCAAATTTACTACACAATGTACATACATATTATTAATCGCTATAGGTGATTATCAAAACCAATTTTCGTTTCAAAATAACATTGCTATACTCCGGCCCACGAGAGTTCATACTTAAACCGAGCATCGATATAGTAATACGCGACGTCTGTTTTCTACCACCATGATGTCATTCCCACTATTCGGCAACATGCAGTTAGTCGGGCAGCGTCGGACGAGTTTTAACGGACGTTCTCTCGTGGGCCGGAGTTTATATCCGGATTATCGTTATACTCGAATTTGACTGTAGTTGTATACTAATACTACTATACTAGCTATACTAAGTGACCAGATTAATTGTATCAAAATATTATATTTACATAGTACCTACTGATGAGTAAATTTATTAATATTCAAGTTTGTTCTATGAATCGCTTATTATTGCTGGAAATGAGACTTCGATAACATTTACAATATGTTTAGATAGGTATGCAGTACTGCAGTACTGTAGGTAACCTTACTTGCCTATACTTACTTTTGCGTTTTTCTATAAAATGTAAATATTTTACTAGTCAGTGATGAATATGATTAGCCAATATTAGGCACTTAATAAATTGAGCGGACCAAAATCGAAAATATAATATAATTAGGTACCTTTACATGGCTACATAACACTATAGACACTTATATACACAACGTATAGGCAAGCATATGAATATCAAATAAATATAAAACATTTTGTACATAATAATCAATATTATCGGTACGCCTATATATAAATCTTTAGTTAATAATTAATATCATAAATATTATATTCTGTTCTAATATTTGCTTACAAAAAATTTGGGCTTGAGGCCTACGTTGCTATTTATTTTATGTTGCAAATAGATGTAAGGACTTTATACAGTTAGTAGTTACTATATATTATGTTTCAGTATTCACCTTCGTATTTCAATTACAAAGATGTTATACTTATAAATGTGTATCCACAAAAAGAAGCAGTGTATCAAATGAGCATATACTTCAAGAAATTCGTCCCTATTTCCAAGCATCAAGACCAATGGTTTAGACATGTAAGTATATTCAGTATCCAGTATCCATATATTCAGTAAACATATACTCTAACGAGTCTAACTGCAATAATAAATACATTAGATGTGTACCTGAACCAAAATAATAGTAAGGTATTACTAAGGTCCTATATTGACAAGTAACAATAGTAACTTATCTTACTGCCAAATAAGTTATAGAAAGAAAGTATTATAAAGGTTTTATATGCAAAAAAAGTTACTATGGAGAATACCTAAATAATAATTATTATTTATAATATAATATACATAAATTATATATTCAATTTGTGTATTATTAATTATTTTAATGAAATAATATACAAAATATATTATTAATATATTTAACAGTAATGTCGTACTAAAATAAATGATAATAATAGCACGTATTATTAATTATTTTAATGAAATAATATACAAAATATATTATTAATATATTTAACAGTAATGTCGTACTAAAATAAATGATAATAATAGCACGTAGTGTGATGATGAAGTTGGCGGGAATTTAAAATCTCCAATCCCAAAACGTAGTTCATAATACAATATGTACCAGATACCTAATAATATGACTGAAACGTAACCTATTATAAGCTTCTAAAGACTATAATAAATAATTGTACACATATTTGTTTTGTATTGTAATGTATTTCAATTTTCAACTGCACTAGGTACTTTTCAACTTTTTTTAATTCCACTATTTAATACTAATAACAACTTATGAGAAACCTTGTATTACATTTTCAATATTTTGACCGAGTGCAGGAGAATTTTTGGTTTATTAATTGAAAAAAAATTTCTCATAACTTAAACAGCTGAAAAAGTGTTAAAATATTTTTTAAATGTTATCAAGTATGGTTAATTATCAAATAAACATTTGGTTACAACTTAAAGTATCTACTGATATTAGTTTTCAAATAACATAAAAAAAACTTCGTGATGATTTAAGTGGACGTGGTACAACCCGATGTGTTGTCTCCGTCGTACAAGTGCGTACCATAACAAATTTTACCCTCATTTAGCTATGCTGGTTTAAAATTTAGAGTGAATTGACCTATTATATATTTTAAAGCTAGAATTATTATCTAGGCAATCTCGTAGGCTTTTTATTATATTTTAATTTTAAAACCAATTATGAGTATTTTAAGATGTATAAATAATTTACAATTTTAAAATACTCATAACTTGCTTTAAAATTAAAATATAATAAAAAGCCTTTGAGGTTATTTAGATAATAAACTTACCTTTAAATTTTATAAGAGGTCAATTTACTCTAATTTTTAAACTAAAGAAGCTAAACGTGATCTTCTGAGAGTAAAATTTGTTATGTTACTCACTTGTAACACGGAGACAACAATAATCTATGCGTAGCGTCAATTTGCGTAATTTCATACACATGCAATAGGGACCACCTAGAGACAACCAATGACGTGCATTGCGCCAGCCCGGCCCATTTCGAAATTTTGGAAAATTTTTTCACCAATATTTAGCATGCAATTAGCATGAATTTACACGACTAAAATTAGAATTTGCATGATATTGGTTTAACGGTTAAATCCAAAATTTGATGGGCCGAGCTGGCGCAACGTTGCGCTAGCCCGGCCCAATAGAAAAAATATAGATATCGAATATATAAATATACCATGCAAATTCTAATTTTAGTCGTGCAAATTCATGCTAATTGCATGCTAAATATTGGTGAAAAAATTTTCCAAAATTTCGAAATGGGCCGGGCTGGCGCAACGCACGTCAACCAATGCGAGTGCCACGTACTCTTAAAAATTAAAGTTTCCAAGTTTATTCTATATAAATACATATTTTACAAAAAAAATAATAATTGCATAAAGCATACCTATTATACTGCATGTTTACTTAGGCACATGTTTCTTGTTTTTAGCGCATAAAGTTACATCAGTACATATAATTTGTCTGAATCTAAAATATTTCGTACAAACTTCGATATAATTTTTTCGTCACTGATTCATAAAAATATAAAATCCGACCTTTTTCAATCGATTCATTTTTAATTTTCAAACAGTACTATTTTTTAATTTTTTGTATGCCACAAATCATTTTGTCGAATGCGATAAAAACCTTCGATAAAAATCTTCGACAAGATTCAAGAATACCGTTGGTGACGGAATAAAACGTTTCCACGATGTTGCAACAACGTTTTCAGAATGTCGTACTTTTTGGCTGTATAAATAATATAATTTATTATTTTGTAGAAATGTATCTACTAACCTTAATTTAATTTTAAAGCTGTTATACTAGAATTGTATTCATATGATAATATTTTCTAAATATTTTGACTCTTTTTGAACGATTTACAGGCATGAGAATTTTTTTAGCTTTTATTCAACTAATAATGTCGATAAAAAATGTTTCGGTTGGTGAAAAGCTTGAAAATTGAATACAGGACTTGTTACAAGTTTTTATTACAGGAATTAATAAAATAATTTATCGTAATTCCATAAATATTTTTTAAGAGTGTCTGAATTCTGAAATTTAAACTTTGACAAAATAGAATAGCCAGCGTTTAAAAAAACAACGATTTCTGAACAAACTATTTTCTTATTTTGTTGTAATTCACAATTTTAAAAACGAATAATCGTCAATACCTGAGATTTTCACCAAAAATTTAAATTGTAATTTTTTTTATTAAAATGTGTTGACTCTTTTTGAATTATTTATAGAAAATTGGATATCTATCCGTCAAAAAAATTGAGAATTTAATAAAAATTTGTATGGTTTCCACACTTTTATAACTAATGCTAATCCAATAGGTAATAGTTAATAAAGAACACACTACAGCTAGGTAGTTGAAATCATACGTAATATATTTTTATTTTTTTATAATTTTGTTCAATATATCCACTAATAAGTATTAACTGCACAAGTCAATATATTGAAAATATAATACATGCGGTGTCACGTATTTTTTTCGTAAATAGTTTATCACAATACAAAATAGGTATACCTACCAATTATAATTTATAATTTAAATGTTTAAATCCAAAAAACCAGTTATGTTTCGATTATAACATTGCTTGAAAAAATCTGTATCACTACTGTGGTTGACAATAATTTATAGACTGTAATAGTTTATTAGTACATAGCATGGTACCATACCGCCATGGTACCATTGCAATTTACAGTGCATTTAAGCAGTTTATGGACCTATGTAATAGCTACAGGTGTACTAAACTGTGTGCAGAGTGTGGAGTTCTTGCAATTGTATATTTTTAGATTTTTGTAAAAATATTTCGAATATGTTCAAGGCAGTTGAAACGATGATAACATTTTGTTTGCATATTTCTGCTTATTTGGCGGTCATTGAATGTTTTAGCATATTTTGATAACAATTAACATTTCATACTTACTTCATATTGAATTTAAATTAAATAATAAAATGTATGTCTGCATGCAAAACCTAATATAAGATAAAATAATATTTTTTCTAGTAGAAAATGATAATTGTAATACATTTTGTCAATCACGGATCTATCGTTTTTTATTAAAATAATAACAATTTTTAGTACCTATATAAACTGTAAACTTTCTTGTTCATATAGGCAATAATTCTCTAAAATATTATTAATTGTTTTGCAATTTCGCAAGTATTTGAACCTATATAAACTATTAAATTTATTTTTAGTTATTTTTATATTTAATATATCAATTGTTATCAAAAATGTATTTAATTTTTTTAATTTTTTATTATTACCTACCTACTCTTAAACTAATTTTTGCATATTTGTTGCGTATATAAGTATATTTCCACAATTTTACTGCATATTATAATATGGAATATTGTGATACTTTTTATTGCATATTTTTTATAGCACAATAGTTATTTTTAGATTTAGGAAAAGATAGCCAGAAATTATTTTTTCTAATTTGATTATTTTTATATTTATACTATAATCTTTATCTTAGTATATTGTAAATTATATTATAATAAGCTTTACAATTATATGCAATTAATTTTAGGACTTGGAAGGAAAACAAAAAGTAAAAAATTTTCATAAGACCCGTATCAAATTATTGGCTTACAACAATTCATTTTTTAGTAGCGTGATTAAAGACAATGGAACCGGAAAATTAAGTGAGTAGGTACAGGTATATTATTAAACAGAATATACCTAGCCTATTTATACCTGTGTCCTGCAATATACCTAGTTCAGTACCTATACCGTCTTAATCTGGCATAAGTTCGAACGTTTTTTTAAGCTATTTAAGTTATAAAAATTAAAATAAAGCTTAATTTGAATTTTTTTTTATGTATAATTTTAGGTAACAATTATGCTATTATTATACAAAATACTTATTTATTATAAGAAAAGAAAAAACATAAAAACTTCCAATTTTATTACATTTTTTTATTCCTATATATACATCTATTTTGGGTCTAATTCTTGTTGGTGGACGAATTTCAATTCGAAATGAAGGGTAGGTTCAGATAGGAATATGGAATTTTTTTAAGAAAATAGCTCTAGTAAAAATGTTCTAATATAAAAATATTACAAAAGTTACAGCACCAAGATAAAATTATGAGTATATCCGATAAATAATACT
This sequence comes from Macrosiphum euphorbiae, assembly GCA_949089665.1. NCBI lineage: Eukaryota > Metazoa > Arthropoda > Insecta > Hemiptera > Aphididae > Macrosiphum > Macrosiphum euphorbiae. Next base: position 12,064 of record CARXXK010001040.1, read on the forward strand.
GTCCTTTTTGCATAAGCAATAGTTAATTTTTAATTTTTTTTTTCAATATGGCAAATTTATATAAGAAATAATTAATTCTCTTTAATTCCAAAATAATAAAATTATGATCAATTATTCAAAAAAAAATTTTAATATCCACATATTTCGTGCATAATGAAGTCCAAATATAAAAATTAATAGCTTGCGTAATAAAAACTGTACGACACATTTGATCACAAATATTTTTTTCAAGTAAAACACAAATTTATAAATATTGATAGCATATTAAAATTTGAAGTTGCACCACGGTCCGAACTTATGCCAAATGACTAGGTATAATGAGAGTACGACGGCGATTTTAATCCATTTATATAGTGCAGAATATAAACTAAAAACCCTAAAGTGATATTTTAATACAGGCTTATCGTATGGCGTTGAATGTATTATATTCAAAGAAATCGCTACAAGATTGAACGTCACATGGGACACATTCACGTCTGACGACAAAGACAAATGGGGAACAGTGTGGATGAACAATACAATTACCGGTGGTGCACTCAAATGGTTGTATACTAAAAGGGTCGATGTGTCATTTTGCTCGCTTTGGATTGATCATATAAAATCCAAGTTCGTGGACATGTCTAAATTTTGGACATTAACGTGTTTAAAGTTTTTGGTCCCTAAGCCCCTGCCGTTACGAGAAAAATGGGACTTGCTGTTCAAACCGTTTCCGTTAAGTTTGTGGCTATTAGTTTTATTTTCTGCGACGTTGACGACGATTACAATATGGATATTGGCATGCATTCAGAAAAAGATTGGCTATGCAAATATTAACGGTTGGTACTTACGTAGTTACGTCACATATAGGTTTATCCTTATGTTACCTATAGAGTTTTCTTCATAGGTGTATACAAATATTTCTGTATTAATGACATCTGAAGTAAAAATGTCCTATTTGTATTTTACCAATAAAGAAACATGATTTTAATACATAATATATTTATGAGTTATGACATATAATTTATATAGCTACTATTATATTAGCTATTATTTAATTTATGTTACAAATGTAAATTTTTTATAAAACGTGTTTTTACTTGGTTTTTTAGCATTTACTTCGTTATCAACGACAATTTTTTGGATTATCGGAATGATGTTATTGACTAACAATCCACGTACTTACAGAATGGGACCTATTAGACATTTGATAAATTGGTGGTGCATGTTTATATTCATCATGTCTACTTCGTTTTCCAGCATTCTCTATTCATTCATTACATCGTCCGAGTATACAGACATTGTTTTGGAGGTTGAAGACATGGTTAAAGCCAATTACCACTGGGGTCTTACGTATCCACCCCCTTATGAGTACATACTGAAAATGGAAGTAAGACTGTAATGTTGTTTATATGATTTTGTGCAGAGATATAATGATATATATTAATTTTAAACGTTTTAAATATATTGTAATCGAAAAATCATATGGGTACGCGTGAACCGTGATTTTTAGATCCGTTTTTTTTTTTTCAAAAAATGGTCAGGTTGCAGTATTATAATTTATAACTGACTATAGCGTGTATACTACCTACATTTATATACTATACAAATCCCGGATGGGTTATCGTTATTTTTAATTTTACATCATAAAACCTATTCAATTCAAAACGTTTGATGTGTTTCAATTAGGTACCTAGTACCAGTAGTACCCACCTACCTGGTCTATACGTGAATTTCTATAAATTATTTACTTATTCAGTAAAACCTCTAAATACCGCCATATACCGGACACACACCGGACACATTCCTTAGCTGAAACTTTATTCAGAGATTCAATTTATGATTTATGGAAAGTTTGTAGTTTGTTTCAAAAAAAATGTTACATTATTTGGACTTTGGCGGTTTCTGTTCGGGGAAGTCTAACTATATAATATAATACATTTACACGATAACTGATAAGTATACTTCGTACAGTCGAGCAGTCTAGCGTATAAACCTACGTGAAATAAAAACAAATAATATTAGAATAGCCAATTAGCCAACAGGTGATCTATAGACTATAATCCAAAGTAGCTATTTGTAAGTACTAATAAGTACCTATATAAATAAATAATAAAATAAATGTTTTATATCCATATTGTACAGTTATACGGCAGTTATTTGTTATTATTATTAAATACTGATATTATTGCAATAAATTACTAGGAATATTTGAAATGAAATGTGCTCAAAATAAAAATAATATACTATTATATAATACCTATTTCATATTATAACAAAATAGTGTTATCCAGGCGTCCAGTAAAATGAACCAGGATTAAAAAAAAATATTTATTTTTAATAATACTTTAGGAAGCCTACAGTATCGTTTAGCTTAAAATAATCTTATATATTATATATTTATCTAAGTAATTGGGTCGGTAATTAAAGAACGTTCTGAAAGGAAAATTCTCTGAATATCCCGTGAAATATTCCCTACCTTATATAATATATTATGCTCTATGTATTTAAATATACTGACGCCGGACAAACAACTTGTCAGTCAACCCACTCCGATCGTCTGATCAAAATGGCTTTATCAGCAGATTTGTTACCGTGGGAAAGTGGAAACATAATACCATTGATATACATAATACCCGATATTAATATTATGCTGGCTTCGGGCATAAAATTGTAAAATAATAAACAAAAACTCAATATTTTCCCATCACATCTTCAAATGCGTATGTGATTATAAAAATTGTTTTCAAAAACACAAACTGGTGTTCTGTTGAACCTGATTGTATTGTCTCTGCGTAGACTTGGCTTAAATGACGGCTTTACATAGTAATAAAATAAAACTACACTTATAATATTAGAATTATAATAGGTTCATACTTTATTTATCTTAACATTTTTTCAGGCGGGATGGAGTTGTGTAAGCATAAAATATTTTTACCCAGTCCATTGCAATATAAACACTTAACCAAACTATTCAAACTTGCAGGATAAAAAAAAAACAAATATTTTGAATGGAAATAATTGATTACTTTGACTTGTATAGTATAATAATGAAATAATTTATTTATAGTAATAATATACTAATATAAATTAACTGTACAAATAAAAAATGAAAACTAGGCTTAAAACTATACGTTTTTCAACTTTATGCTCAATATATAGTCATAAATTATTAAAATAGGTAAAAATATAATATTGAAAAATAAGTGGAGAACACAATAACACTTATTACAATCTAAACTCTAAATTTGATATCAGCATTTAGCTCTGATGAAGTATTAATATTAACATTATAATTTAAATTTAAAAAAAAATATGTGAGCGTTTGGCTTAAGATGACCTGTACCTATATTCATGGTTCAATGGTTGTGAAAATTTTTAAATCATAATATTTACGTAAATATAATTTGCTTCAAAATTAAAATAAAGAAAAAATGATAACATCGTAGGTGATTAATGATCACTGATCAGTGCTCTTACCAGTTACCATAATACATCTGATATAATATTAATAATATAGATCCGATTTTCTGTAATCATAAAACTGATATAACAAAACTAAATTTATTTTTATGAACGTAAATTTGGGTTCAATATGTTTTATTTAAGGCTGAGATTTCGAATTTCGATGCACTTTGCACTGTTTTCCGAATCTACCACCGCAATGCTCGTTTTATAACATAGGTACACGTTTCATGTATTATTGAATCAGAATAAGAAGTATTTTCATTTATAAGATCATTTTAGGTTTTTTGGGTCATTTTTGAAGTTTTTGAATCCAAAATTTGAAATTTGAAATTCTATTTTAAGATTATTACATATTTTTACATGATTTTTATATACATTTAACAAACTTGTCATCAAACATATACTGCTGTAATTGGTGGGGAGCTAGGAGCGTCGAGATTATCATGTGGAAACTTAAAAACATACAATATTGGTGAAACACCTATTAACTTTACAATTACAATTCAGACTCAATCACAAAATTACTGCAATATCGTCATATTCTTACGAGTTGACAAAAAACGGTGAAAATTATGGGATGTAGTTAACCTAACTCGTTTTAAAAATAATATTGCTCTTGGCAAATAGGTCTATAAATAATAATAATAACAAAAATAACATTATTGCACGAAACGCTTGTAGAATCCGGTGCACGTGAAGTTCAGCAAGCGGTTCGTACCGGAACGCGGCGTGGACGATCGGATCAGCCGACTGAAGCTCGGTCGGTACGCGATTCTGACAAAGTGCCTGTACGAGAAACACTTCATGGAGTCGGATAAAGTGCCGGTCGCTATGCTGAACAACCTGCGGACGGCCCGAACGTGCTTGAGCCAGTTTTACATCGGTTTTGGGTTCACCAAGCGGTCGCCGTACGCGAAACCGGCCAACCTGGTCATCCAGCGGATTTTCGAGAGCGGGCTGATCGACTATTGGCTAAGCCGGGTGACCGAGGTCCGCATGTCGCCCACCACGTTCAAGCAGGTGTACGAAATAAAGCCACGCAAGAGCGGCCACCCGTCGGCACTTAGCTACCGACAATTCAAAGTCGTCATGGTCGTATGGATGGTTGGATGCTCACTGTCGGCGGCAGTGTTCGCCGTCGAATGTCGGTATGGTCGCGGCGGCACCGGACACGCACGCAGGCCGCGCCGTGCATAATCGCTGCAGCCACCGCCCATATATTATAATATTGTAATTACTATTTTAGATTCTGAGTGGAGCAATAAATGTATTGAATTATCACATAATGATGTGTGTGTTTTTTTTTTATTATTTATATATTAATTTTTCGTTTTCTTTTTGTATCTTACATCACCGTTTTTGGTAGTAAAACTGCTTCGATTATCTTCAACGGTATCTTGTTTGATTAGAAAGCAAATTTAGTTGGTGCATTCGGAAGATTAACAAGTTGACTGCCACGGTATTTTTATAGAGCTATCCTCATACGCCATGAGTACCAAATATGGTACTCACTTGGTTTGGCTCATAGGGTTTTATGTTTTCTGGATTATTGAGTACCAATAATGGTACTCAGTGACGAAATCACGAAAAAAACTATTAGTTATCAAGGTCAAACGGTTATCACGTGTCAAATGGTCAAATGTGTCAAGTTTTATTTTTTTTGTGTCTGTGTAGGTACACGATAAGTAGTCGAAATAATGCTTCAATTTTCAACTTCAGTATCTTGTTCGATTGGAAAGAGAATATCGTTGGTGCATTGAAGAGGTCAAAATTTAAAATTCCCAGTAATTTTCAAAAGCGCCAAGAAAAACCAAAGAAAAATTAAGGAAAAAACGGGAATTTTTACGCAAAATCGATTTTTCACAAAATTGAATTTGGTTTTTGGTGTAACTTTAAAAAAAATGACCGTAGATACATGAAATTTTCACTGGTTGTTTATACTTGCATTTTCTATACACGACAACATTTTCAAAATATTTTGATTTATTTTGAACTGTTTAGGGACATTTTCATTTTCCATTTTTTTTTAGTTTATTTCCTAGAAATATCGATAAAATTTTATTTGTTGGATAAAAATGCTTGAAAATTTAAGAGAAGGCTCCTAGTATATTGTTTCAAAGGCAGATGAAAAATATTAAAATTCCTTAGTCACAGTTTTTTTTATAAGCATTTCAAGTTCAAAAATTGACAAAATATGGAAAAATCACGAAAATTAGCAAATTATTTTGAGTTAAGAATTCGTAAAAATTTTTCTTTTTAAATCTAAGATTTTAAAATTCAATACAAGATTCCTTATAAGATTATCTGCCTTTATCAAAAAAAAAAAAAATGTCTATAAGAAAGTCAAATTAAATTTTTATGAGCGTTTGAAATTCAAATTTTTACAACATTGGATATTCACTCGATTTATCATGTAGCGATTTCCTTATTTTGTTGTAATTCAAAAACGAATAACTGTAGATACATGAAAATTTCACTAAATGTTTATATTAAGTGTTTATTAATTTATGTTTATTAGCATTTCCTACACAGAACGAAATTTCATCATTCATATTAACAAAACAATTTTCTTGATTATTGATAAAATCATAGTTGTTGAATTAACAATGCTTTGCTAAATTAACAGTATATATTGGTTAAAATTAAATGAAATTTCATAATTCATATTAACAAAACAATTTTCTTGATTATTGATAAAATCATAGTTGTTGAATTAACAATGTTTTGCTAAATTAAAAGTATATATTGGTTAAAATTGAAAAATATTATACTTGACCAGTCTATTTTTAAATTGGAAAATATTTTTTCCCAACAAAAGTGGGATACAATAATAAAATGTATACGCGTTATCAAATGTTATTATTACGCATATCGATTATCGATGTCGACGCGTATCAACTATCGTCATAAAATTTTTTCCGTTTTATGAAATGTTATTTCGCTTTTTATATCGTTTTTGGCTTTTGCATTCATCTGTTACGTGTGTTTAGTGTTTACGGTAGCCACTAGCCTTTAAAACTTTAAAAAGTAAGTGTGAGTGTTCAACTGACAACAAGACTGTCAACTGTGTCCACGTGATTTCTCTGCTCGTTTTTACTTTTTCGTCAACTTTCAACTGTGTCAACCCACGTGTTTTCTCTGCTCGTTTTTCGGTTTATTCTTTAATAAGTGTAAACACAGCTGGTAAGTATAATTTTAGTACTTTATAGTATAAGAAATTGCTAGGTACCTATCCGATACCTTTTACATTTTATTGATGAAAAAAAAACAGTATTTTTTTCTTACACTTCACTATCTATTACTAAAATGATTTGTTTTGTATGCAATGTAAATACACCTACATTGCCTTCACTCATCTCTCATTACAAAATCTTACATTTGCTAGGACCTCATAGCTCTTACACATGTATAGAAAACAATTGTTTGCAATCTTTTCAGACTTTGAGTAGTTTTAAAAAAACATGTCATAGTAAAACATAAATTTGAAAATAATACTGATGAAACGGTTGTTGCTTCTAATGAATTTGCAATTAATAATGATGGTAATACTTTTGATGTAGAAATAGCATATAGTGACGACAATATTATCCCAGACATCCCTAGTATAGTTAATGAATCTGAAATATCTAATAAAAAAATATTTGATATTAATAAGAGTATTGAACAGTTACATTTGTTTGCAGTCCAATTTACCTTATTATTGCACAACAATAATAACTTTTGCAGAAGTGATGTTACAAATATCTAAAATGATATTGAGAAAAAAATAATTAAGCCTATTACATCACTATTAGAAGGTATAATTGAAAGTGAAATTACTGACCATTGAATTTTATCAAAATTTTCAAAAATTACTTCAGCAATTTCGGATCCTTTCAAACCGTGTAAAACAGAATATTTATTAAACAAGTATTTGACCACTAATGATCTTTTAACTGATGCATGTAAACAATTTACAATAAACAATGAAGTAAATTTAGTATCCCACAACGGTCAAACAGTATTTGATGAAATAAGTACAAAAGCAATTCTAATGCCACTCAAATTCCAAATTAAAAAATATTTTGAACTAAACAATAATCTTAATTTGGCTATAAAACGTTATAATTATTTAATAAATTGTCCAGTTTCAGATGATAATTGTTCAATCACAAATTTTATTCAAGGGTCTTTGTAGAAAAAAAAATTAATCCCACACCAAAATAAAATAGTAATGCCTTTTTTTATGTATATTGACGATTTCGAAATAAATAACCCATTAGGATCTAAGTCAACTTGTCATGCTATTTCTGCAGTGTATTATAGTTTCCCTTTAAGTGAAAATAGTTCAAAACTTACAAATATTTTTTTAGCATCTCTTATCAAATCTAAAGATTTAAAATCATACGGAAACGATTTATGTTTTAAACAGTTAGTTGATGAATTTAATTCATTAGAAAAAGATGGGATTATAATCCACACACCTGATGGTTGTAAAAAAGTACATTTTATTCTTGGTTTGATAATTGGAGACAATTTAGGACTTAACAGCATTTGTGATTTCAGTTAATCATTTTCTTCCAACTATTTTCGTAGATTTTGCAAAGCCCATAAAACATTGACACATATGTTAGGTGAAGAAGATGAAACATTACTACGTAATGTTGATAATTATGTACAAGATATAGAAACAAACAATTTGTCATTAACTGGGATTAGTCAAAATAGTATTTTGAATAATATAAATTCCTTTCATGTAACAACTAATTTTTGTGTTGATGTAATGCACGACATTCAATTTAAATAGTTTAATAGCTCGACTTGAGGCCATTGAACTTAACCGCTCCACTCCAGATGAAGACTCATTCTCGGACTTCGTTGACCGCCAAGCCCGCTCTAAAAATGTAATTTTGTTTAATGTTCCTGACGCGCCCGATGATTCCAATAACTCGGACTCCTCAACAGTCGATCTTATTTTTACTAAACTCGCTTTGGACATTAAACCGATCACAATTCAGAGACTCGGAAAATTTGACGGTAAGATTCGCCCTTTGAAAATTTCACTAGCTTCCGCCTCTGATGTTTTAAAGACCTTGGGTTCTTCGAGAAAACTTAAATCTGATCAAATTTTCAATGCGGTTAGAATAACAAGTGACAAGACTCCCAAACAACGTTTGTATTTTCAAAATCTGCGTAAAGAATTAGATATGAGACGTTCGGATGGTGAGTCAAATCTAACAATAAAATACGTCAAGGGCATTCCATCTATTGTTAATTCCGCGGTCCAAAAAAACTAATAAGTTTTACCGAATTCCAACTTTATTATCAAAATGTTAGAAGTCTAGTGTCAAAATTAAATACTCTTACTCCACTTTTATGTACTTCCGGTCTGGATATCATCGCTTTCACGGAAACCTGGCTCTATCCATCTATATCTACGTCTGAACTCAACTTCTCTAATTACACAGTTTTTCGTTGTGATAGATCTTCACTCAACAGCTCAAGTGGTCGTGGTGGTGGTGTATTAATTGCAGTTAAATCAACCTTAATTTGTAAAGTCTTAAATGTTTCTGTTAAAAGTGCTGAACATATATTTGTGTTAATTAATTTAGGTCCTAATATTTTGATTCTAGGTTATATTCCTCCTCTCTCTCCTACAACACTTTATGAACAATTTTTTAAAGCAGTCAATGAACTTTTTATTTCAAACCCGAAAGCTAAATTTGTCTTGTTAGGTGATTTTAATCTCCCCTCTTTAAATTGGTCACTTTATTCGTTGCCAATAATATGTAATTCTCCAATTGATTCTTATTTTATTAGTATGTTATCACAGTTTAATTTTAATCAATTTAATTTATTACGTAATAACAATAACGTTACTCTAGATTTAGTCTTATCTAATATCCACCTATCCGTCTCTAATGAACCTGACCCATTGTTGCCTATTGATAAACACCACCCAGCACTTAATATCACGTTGAAATATGAACAATTTAATATCTTATCGACTACTTATGATATAATTTACGATTTTAAAAATTGTGATTATGTCAAAATCGTTAAATACATTGGCGACTCACTTAATATCATTAACTCTATCTCCTCAAATGTTAACGGCGTAGTTGATCGTCTCTATATGATCTTGCATGATTCTATAAATATTTTTGTTCCTAAAAGACGTATATATAATAATACTTACCCAATTTGGTATTCAAATTCTTTGAAATCGCTATTAAAAGAGAAAAAAATCTGTCACCTTGTCTATAAACAATACAATAATATCTCTGACTATATTACTTTTTCACATTTAAGAGCTAAATGTAAAAGGCTCGCTAAGTCTGATTATAAAAATTATATAAATAATAATCAACACTCTATAAAAAATAACCCAAAATATTTTTGGTCTTTTATTAAAAATGTTACCAATAATAATGCACTTCCTAAATTTTTATCTTTAGATACAACGATAGTTAATAATGGTACTGATATTGTTAATATTTTTGCGAAATATTTTTCAGATTCCTATTCTAATATTCAACAGCCACCTAATTCTTCTTCTCTAAATATTAATAAAATTAATTTAAATTCCGATATAAATCTAAATTCTATCTCCTTCACTGAATTAGATGTACTTAACTTAATCTCTATTATCAAACTTAACTCTAATGTAGGCCCAGATGGTATACCCTCTATATTCCTCTATAACTGTAGATTTATCTCAACTCCAATATTAACAAATATCTTTAAGTTATCTCTCAAAAAAGGTTTATTCCCTTCTATTTGGAAAACTTCTTTTATTTCTCCAATTTTAAAAAAAGGCGACTCTTCATTAATTTCGAACTATCGTCCTATCTCTAAGTTATCTATTATCCCGAAATTATTTTCGCAGTTAGTCTCCTCAAAATTATCAAGCTACTGTTCTTCCTTACTATCAAATCATCAATATGGATTTACTCCCAAGCGATCTTCCTGTAATAATTTAGCTGTGGTAAAAAACATAATCCTTAATTCTTTTGAATTAAATGCGCAAACTGATATTATTTATACCGATTTTTCTAAGGCATTTGACCAGGTAAATCATGCTATTCTTATTAAAAAATTACAAATATTTGGTTTTTCAGGTTCTCTACTAAATTGGTTTCAATCATTCCTATCAGGTCGGCACCAAATCGTTAAATATCTAGGTCCTAATGTCATAACTAATTCTAATATCCTTCTATTTGCCGATGATGCAAAATTAGTAAAAATTATTAAATCAGAAGAAGACGCTTTTAATTTGCAATTAGACATTAATAACCTCATTTTATGACGAGGGGTTGTGTGTTCGAAAATGATATGTTCTAATGAAATATGTTCGAATGAAAAATGTTCGAAAAAGCATATGTTCGGATGAATATTTGTTCGAATGAATTTTAGTTCGAATAATATTAATAATAATTAATAATATGAATAATGTATATATTATTAAATATATTAACATATATTAAATTATTAATTTCTTTATAAATCTCTTTTCTTATTAAATCTATAGGTATATCGTCAAGTAAAATAAACATTTAAAAAACTAATAATTAATGTATAAATTATTTAAATTATTATATAATATTATTTAAAAAAAATGTTTGTATAAATGTATATATATTAAAGTTAAAAGTTTAAATTGTACGCAATGCCTCTTAAAAACTCAATGTTATTTTGATTACTATTTTTAAATCTTAAAACTAAATTTTTAATTCTATCTTCATGTTGTTGTCGGGATACCTTTATTTTTTTTGCAATTCTGCCTTGAATAAATTGTTCAATTAAGCTTTCGTTCTCGTTCTGCATTTTTTGAAGAAGTGTTATGAATTTATAAGCACCTGGATGTTTCGATATCAACCTAGTATAATATTATATTAAAAAATATAAAATATATAAATTTTACCAATTTTAAAATTACCTATTTAAACGACTATGCCAAGATTCAGTGATATTAGTAGTGCGTGGCAATTCATATTCAACTCATTGAGCTACTGACCATATTTCTGGTGGATATAACGGGGGTTTTACTTGTGGATTTCGCCCGCGGAGTCTCACTGATTTACCAATAACATATGTTGTTTCGAAGTAATCTATTAATTTTTGTTCCCTTTCATCATTCGAAAATTCAGTTTTAAGCAGTTTCCAACTTTCATTGACCTATATAAATAAAATATATATTTATTAGGAAAATATGCGAAAATGTGTTGATATTAACAATAATGCTGGGTATTAAAATTCGTGTTTTATACGTACTTTGGAAACCGGAAGGAAAGCCAATGCTGGTAAATGTCGACAAAGTAAGTTGAAGTTTTGATCTTCCATATACTTGGTCGTTAATCCTTCCTTTTGTATGTGACGATAAATATTTTGCGAAAAGTGAAAAAAAACACGTAGAATGCATTGCAAATGGAAAAATATCATTGATGGCATTAATAGCAGCAATTTCAAAATCAGTAATAATTTCAAGATCCGTATTATCTTTAAAATTAATACGATGTTCAATAGCAAAATAATTAAGTGCTGTAAACATTAGTTTATACGAATTTTCAGTTTGATTTGTCATAAGGGCAAATACTAATGGTAAACATATCTGGTCGTTTCCTCTCTTAATAGATCCATGAATTGTGTACAATTGCTTAAAGAAACTAGGACAAGACTTATATGTTCCATCTGCAAGCCAAAACTCTGATTCTCTTAAATACAAACAATTTTGAAATGTTGTAAAAATAATAATTCTATTGTTGTCATCGTAAATGTCCTTGATTAAAAATTCTTGACCAGAAATTGTTTTTTTTAATTCAATAGGAGGGTTAAAATGTTCAACACAAGATGGTTCAATTAATTTACCTTTTCTCTGTCTTTTAATAAGTTGTTTTGATGCATTTTTGCAAATTTGTGAAGAGACGACAGAAGGAACTCCAATTATTTGCTCCTGGTAAATTTTGTGTGGATTATCTTGAGATTGCAATGCAGCAGTTTTGATTTTATTTTTAATTATTTTACATTCATTTTGTATAGGATTTGGTGCATGTGAATGATCCATTAATGTACACGATTCATCTTTAATATGTTCATTGTTTTTAATAATTGTTCGAAATGTAGCACCACACTTTTTGACACAGATCCAATAGTACACATTTTCTTTATCTCGTTTACGAAAATTATTTTTATTAAACATAAATTCATATTCATTAACTAATAACATATTTTTCTTATGTATAGTAGGTATTAATTTTATAGTACACGTCGACATATTCGTTCGCTATTTCGTTCGGTCTGACAATCGGAAATATACTGCAGCAGTTGGTAAATTAAAGTCGATACCTATGTTACAGAAACCCATATTATGATAACGCTAACGATAACATAACGAGTAGATACAATTTATTGCTCTATATTAGATTATAAGATACTATATTATATTAATGTTGAATACACGTCTAACCGTCTTTCCCTGGTTAACGGTACAATAGTCGGAATATACGGCTATTAATATACTATAGATAATAATATTTACAAAGTTTTCGAACTAAAATTCATTCGAACAAAAATTCATCCGAACATATGCTTTTTCGAACATTTTTCATTCGAACATATTTTATTCGAACATATCATTTTCGAACACATAACCCGACACCTCATTTTATGGTGTAATGAGAATAATCTATTTTTAAATATACAAAAATGTAAATTTATGAAATTTTACATAACTAATAATCCCGTTAACTCTCAGTACTCAATTTCTGGCACAAATGTCGAGCTTGTTAATCAATTTAAAGATTTGGGTATAATTTTTGATCGTAAATTAAATTTTTCTCTGCATACTGAAATGATTAAAAATAAAGCTTTTCGTAACTTAGGGTTTATTAAGCGTACTTGTGCTGGATTTTCAGATCCTATTCCCCTAAAAATCCTCTACTTCTCTCTTGTCCGTTCTAATTTAGAGTACTGCCCTCTCATCTGGATAAATAGTACGTCGAAACAGGCTCTTACGCTGGAATCTCTCCAAAATAATTTTTTACGTTTTATCTCTTTTAAATTTAACATAAACAGACCTGTCCACGGCTCATATAATAATGTTTTAAATTTTCTTAATATTTCTCTACTGTCTGACCGTCGTACACTTTTACTCTCTAAATTTTTACAAAAACTAATTTTAGGTTCAATAGATTGTCCTGAAATTCTCTCTTTAATCCGTTTTAAAATTAATTACCTTAATACTAGAGATCCAAAACCCTTTTATCCACTTTTTTCAACAAAAAATTATATCTTGAACTCTCCTGCTAACCTTCTTATGACTGCAGGTAATACTTTTGTCTTTGATTATATTTAAATAATAATTTTTATATTTGATTTGTATTCTATTTCTAATTTAGCACTATTATTTTATTCTTTCTCTAATTTTAAGTAGAAACTATTAATTATTGTTTTACGTATTAATGTGTTTTTTCACTCACAATGTAATATTATTATGTTTTAGGACTCACGTCCGTTTATATTAAATAAATAAAATAAAATAAAAATAAAATAAATATTTGAAGGTGTGTGCCATTATAACATGTGTCACATTATCACTTATTATACAGAAACAGTAAAAATATTGTCTCTAGAAACTTTGAACTCAAAGAAACAACATTTTAGCTATGGTGAATTAGAGCAAAAAAACTTATCACCCCCCATTGAGAAACATAATTTATCTACATTTCACTTAAAAATGTCTGCAAGACAAATGATGAGCTTCGTACACTTCTTTCCATTAATAATAGGTGATTTAATACCTGTGGATGATGATGTTTGGATTTTTTTTTTAAATTTTCTGGAAATAATTGAAATTGTACTAAGTCATGAGTTGTCACAGCAAAGTTCTGTTTCACGTTTAAAGTACTTGATTAACAAACACAATTCAAATTATGTCCTATTTTTTAATGATAATTTAAAACCCAAACATCACATCTTAACCCATTATCCATCAATAATACTTAAATCTGGACCACCCAGACATTTTTGGTGTTTTAGGTATGAGGCTAAGCACAAAGAACTTAAAATGTATGCTAGGGCAATTACTTCTAGAAAAAATATTTGCTTAAAATTAGCTATAAAATATCAATTGAAATTTGCACACTTTTTGCTTAACCAAGACACTCTCAAAGATTTTTCCATTTTTATTAAACATAAAATTGATTCAGATCTTGAATTTCTTTCAAATAATTTGAACATGCCATCTAGCAATTTTGTTAGTTATTCTAAAATTGATTTTAAGGGCACAGTTTATAAAATAGGAAATTATGTTAGTAGTTATAAATATGATGTTTGTTTGTATAAAATACTTGAAATTATTATAATGAATGATAGTGCTATATCTTTTATTGTTCATCAAATTCAATTAGAATCTTATAGCACTCATATGAGATCATATGAAGTCAACAAACATAAAAACATAATTTTAAAGAGCATTATTGTTGTTGAAGAGATAAGTGGTCCTCCAATAAATATTAATCAAGTCTCCAATAGAAGACTCATGATTAGACTAAAAGAGTATTTTTAAAGAAACCTTTTATTTTATGTTTACTTCATAAAGTAAAATAAAACAAATCTTTAGATGTATATAATTAGCCAGTTCATATAATTAAGTTTTTTATTTTATGTGTAGTTACAAAGTTGTATAATTTTTAGTCATATTTGATCTGCATAATTTTTTTATTACAACACGTTTGTTATTATTTATATTTTATTTAATTTTATCCCTATGTCTATGTAACCCATATTAACCCATATTCATACATAATATGTATTATAGTAATTGTTTAAGATTGAAAATGAATATTGACGATGGTTTGTTTGTTGCTTGCAACTCATTGTCTGATTTCAGTGATCAGTTTATTGTTGATGATAGTAGCTTGAGCAATGATTTGTTAGAACTACAACCTCTAGCCACTTCTAATAATCCAACACCATTGTCAGAAGATGACAAAACTAGTATCAGAAATTTGCTTGATGGTTGGAACATGGGGTATTTATTTCAAACTTGTCTCAGTGAGTTTAAATGCATTACATCTATAGCCGCAATCATATGCAGTGATTAAATAAATAAAATGTATGAAAATTGATTGATTGTATATTATTTTTTATT
This sequence comes from Macrosiphum euphorbiae, assembly GCA_949089665.1. NCBI lineage: Eukaryota > Metazoa > Arthropoda > Insecta > Hemiptera > Aphididae > Macrosiphum > Macrosiphum euphorbiae. The sequence goes on from CARXXK010001040.1 coordinate 27,638, forward strand.
TTTTGAGCTACATATCTAAATTTAAATATTTATTTATGTTTTTTTTTCTTAGAACGAAATCATCTATACCTTCAACTAAAATATAAAATATGTTATTTAAATACAAATTTTTAATTACATTTTTTCAATTTTTTTTTAAGATTAATATATGGACGAAGAAGCTTTTCGGTATATAAATAGTAGGCAAATTGAAAAGCTACTGCAGAAGTATCCCCTTGGTGTTCATATAAAATTTGAGCATTACGTAATGTTGAAATATACAATTAATATGTAGTACATGTAGTCAGCCTTGACACGTGTGTACAATATAGTAACTAGTTATGTACGAGCATAAGACACTCTCTTTACGGATGTAACATGACCTCGGTCGTGCATATATATAGGGCCTTTGATGTATGTAATATTCACTTGCACAGGCGTCGTTGTACAGAGCGTATACGATGTGTGTGTACTGTCACAGTTCTATTGTCCAGTTGTACGTTATTATATATTATACTTATACATAATCATATTGTCGTGTTATTACTTATTATATTAATGCTAACATCATTAGTCCGTCAAGCTTCACTTTCAACAGGTTATGGGCCCAGTCAATAACCAAGACATACAGTCAAGTGGATTCGTGATCGAAGTATTTTTATATTTGTATTAACGCAGAAAACTACAACCAGTCGGAGATATCCTGGATTTCGGAAAACGGCGGAACAGTGTACATAGGTAAAGTTTTGTTATAAATTGTTATACAGGAAAGTATACGGGAAACCATCGGTCATGGAAGACACGGTGAAGATAACAAAATTATGTGCGGAAAACTGGTCGTTATGGAAGTTCCAGATGAAGGTCATTCTAAATGCCTTGGAAGTAGGTGAGATAGTTTCAGGTGAATGGACGAAACCAAGTCTACCTATAAAAAAGTCGGCAACAGCGTCCGACGAGGATGCCAAAGCACGTTGGCAAAGGCATACAAACGCTTGGCAAAAAACGGATGGTAAATGTCAGAAAATAATAGTTGCCTCAGTGGACGATGGTCCATTACAATATTTGATTAACTGTGAGACTGCATTGGAAATGTGGGAGAAACTGCTGAGTATTTACGAGCAGAAGTCTGAGGCAAGTTTACATTTGCTTCAACAACAATTTTTCAGTTATTCAAAGGAGTCAACAGATGACATGTCGACGCATATTTCTAAATTGGTCAATTTAGGAAGGAAACTGAGAGTAGCGGGTGAACCAGTTACGGATAACATGGTTATGAAAATAGTTGATTGTTAATTTAAAGTGACGCCGATGAAGTTTTTAAAATCTAATTTGTTGTAATGTATATGTTGTATCTAATTAAATCATATTTTAATTTATAAATATATTTTTAAGATTGATATTGATTTCAAACGGTTCCATGAGAAGTATTCTGACTTATTAAGTACTTATGAAAAATCATATGTTAAACTGGTACAAATAATAGATGATCGTATAAAGGACCCTAGCTGTCGAAAAATGTTGGAAAGCATGATGAATATGAATAATGCAATAGAAAGTAAGTTTGGACCTTAATGTTATAACGAGCTTTGTTATATTTTACACACTTTTTTTTTCAAATATAAATAACCACTATAATATGTGTTAAATTGTTATGTTTATGTATATTTTGGCACATTTAGTTTAAAGTAAATAATAAACTATGATAATTATTGCATCTTAGAAATTATAATTTTCTATTTTCTTAATTTGTTTTAATAACAACCTTTATATGTAAACATATGTTTCCATCATTATACAATCATAAACACAATATTTTTATTAACATTTTAATTTATATAAAACAAATATTAAAATTTATTATGAATTTACATTTAATGTTTAGAAATTTAGAATAGTAGAATGGTATGCATGATAAAATTAACTAAGCCATCTCATATTACATCATCTTCTACTTGAACTTTAAATGCTTGAACAGTACTATTCTAATACCTATATAATTATTAACTATTGGTAAAATATTTATTCTTCATTAATCACTATATTATTTCCTGAACATTTTTTTGAATTTTCCTTTGAATGTAAATAAGCACATTTTAGACTTTAGTTTTTTTTTTTCAGATTATAAAAATGCTGTGGTGTTGTACGTTCTTCACGCTCTTTTTGTACCATCTACAAGAAAAACCTACACTGATTAAAATGGAAGAAAATATTACCATACATTTTCAATTAAAGATTCTCAGAACACTTTTATGATAGTTTCTAATACAGCAATTGAAATTGAGGAAATATTGAAAATAAGAAAAAATGCCAAGAATCCTATCCAACCGTGCTTGTTGATTGTGGGTACAATATCAAATCCACCACAAATCATGGTTTATTTTGATGAATCAAAATATGTATTTTTTTCAATTATTAAAGCCTTGGATATGTGTTTCAAAATTTACCAACTGTTTAATATAGAATATCCATTAGAGTCTATATCTGTGTGGATGTTTATTCAACGTTTTTTTTATAATATTAAACTACCATGTGATAAACCATGTCTATTGATAAAACAAATTATATCTGAAATGAAATAATTATATTTGTATTAACAGAAATTAACTAATAAACATATTCATTTTTATTCAAAAAATTAATGAAAAAATTTTTATTCTTGATTTATACTCATCACCTTCGTATTATGAGCTCAGTGCCCATTTGTTGGAACAGAATGTCCTCATGCTCTATAGTTGGTTTAATGGTAAACATGTGCAGATAAACAGTAATGGTTGCCATTTAAAGTTTGAATGGAAATAAAGAAACAATATACTTTGAAGTATTAAAGTTTACTATTTGCATGTTTTTTATCCATGGACCATGATATATAAAAATTACTATTACTACCCAGAAACAACTACTACAAGAATTTATTAGGGGAGGGTCTGGAACTTTCAAAAACATGACAAAATCTATATTAATATTTTTTTTATGTCGGTGATTGGTATATTTTTTAAAAAACCTTAAATATGTGTATATTATGTATATTTTTATTTATATAATATAATATAATATTTACCTATATTGAATGTTATATTATAAAATACAAATTGGGCTTTTTGAGAGTTTAGCATCTGCTTAATTAAGTTTATATTAACAATTAAACTTCTTTAAAAAAAACATGCTTTACTTTTGAATTAATAATGAAAGTATTTACAATTTAAATGGTAGTAATATCAATTTTACAAAATATAAACTGTTAACTTTATAAAATGATTTGTTAATTTCACCAAACAAAATGTCCGTTGACTGAAAATTTGACAGGCTAATATTGTTTAATTAAACAAGATTTTAAACAAAATAACAATGCTGCTTGTAAATCTGGAGTTGAACAATATTACAATTTTGTTATTAACAATGCGGTTTGTTGGCCCTATGTTAACCATGCTTTTGTTGCTTTAACTGTTATTTTTGTAAATCGTAATAAGGTTTTTCGTTTCTGTGTATATACAATATATCTAAATATATTGATTTTACTCGTTTAGTTTAGAAGTATTTAAAGTTAGCGTGCGTGTGTTTTATTCCGTTAAAAAAAAAATCGTTGTTTCTTTATTGTATGAAAATGGTTTTGCAAAATATTTTATTGCTATCAAATCGCTCAGCTTTAAACTTAAAAGAAGCTATTAAATTACTTAAAAAACCAAATTTAAACAGTGATAACCTAGTACAGTGTTATAACTTGGAACCAACACCAGGCTTGTGGTATATGTGTGCGTACAATCAAAGTTCTACTGACGGCATTGAATGGAAATCAACAGGCACTCGTTCAATGCCTAATGAAAAAAATCCCACCGTACTGGTCGAATACTTTTCATCCGAAAAAGTGAATAAAAGTGTATCTGTTTCTATTGTTTCTAATGAACTAATTGAACATGAACCCGAAGAAAAACATGTCAGGTAGGTACAACAAACATTATGAATTGTTTTTCTTAAAATTGTATTGTGCCTAAATTGATATTTTTTTTTCAAGCAACAATTTTGGATCATATTTAGGATATGATGGTTCCCTTTCAGGAGGTTCTTTGTTCAGCCTACAGCCCAAATAGTACAATCTGCTCCGTGTGCTCCGACTTTATCAAAATTCAAGTAAGTACCTACGTCCTTCTGATTTTACGCACTTCTAATATCAACATTGTGTCATCGCACATTTACTTATAGCGTCGAATTTAAAGTTTTTAAACACCGTGGTTCGACATATATTACGTTACTTAACTTCTTTTTGATCTTTAAGATTTAAAACACTGATTTTTTTAGAATTGAAAATAATGGAAAAAAATATGTAAGGGAGTAAGCATAAAAAATAAAAATGTTGTTTTTATAATTATTAGATAGGCGTAGTAGGAATGTAGGATAACACAAATTTTCTAATGTTTCTATAGCCAACCCGTCGCAGCTTCGCCCATGATTGGTTTGTATTCAAATAACAGACTGACTACCGATATACATTTTAAAATAAATACAATATAATATCGTATTTTAGTTGTAGCCAATATAGTTTTATATTTTCGTTATAGTGACTATACTGTCTATATTATAATAAAAATGTATACCGATTTTTTTTTTTAGGGATTTAAATATTTCACCAATTATTGACTCTAAATACATACAATCACCAAACAAAGAGTTTATTCCTAAGAAAAAGTAAGTGTCTAGGTACTACCTATTACCTATTATCTTGTAGGCTAGTTAATATATTTTCATTTTCCTAAATTATAGTGCAAATGTTATGATTGAACACGTGATTACGCCTATAATGTCATCGTCGAAAGTAACTGAATGGTCAAATGAAGTTTAGTGAGTTTTTGTATATTTTTTTTCATAACTTAGTTGACAATATATATTTTAATTTTTAACTCTTATTATTATTATTATTATTTATAATATATACTTTATAGTGATTCCAATGCGTCTGAACATAGTTTGAGTATTCAGACAATAGATGATAGCTTATCATCAATTAACACAAATAAATCAAATACTCAGTAAGTACCATATCTGTAAGGTTAAATCAAAACTTGCATTTGAAAATGTTATTGTGTATAGAATATAATAATATATTTTAAAAGTTTCAATAACCCGCAAATAATATTTTTAAAGTACAACAAATTAACCAAAGTTATTATATCTTTACTTCAACTAATTTCGTCCAAATTTGAACTTAAAAAATCTATTTAAAAAAAAAAACGTGTCTATATGTCTTTTATATTTTTGAACTCCAATTATAACAACTTAAGAGGAACATAGTTTTAAATTTTTAATTCTTAGCTATAAAAATTGAATATTTTATATATTTTTAACTACAAAATAATTTGTAAATATTTTATTTGATAAATGTTGTCAACATTTGAACTCTATACGCTTATAAAAAAATCGTGGCTGTAAATAGCTATAAAAACGAATAAAAATATTTTGAACGTTTTATCATGTTTAGAAAATGATAAATAAACATAATTAAAATTATCTATGGTTGTTCATTTTTGAATAACAAAAAATTAAAAATCGTATGCCAATTTGTTAATTGACGTGTAAATATCCAATGTCCAACTTCGAACGCTCGTAAAAAATTAATTTGACTTTTATTACCATAATTTGAATACAATAAATGCATTAAAAATGTCTATTATTTTAGAATGTTAACTGGTCGGAGAATCGTCAACATGTCTCATATAATAGAACAAATTAAAAAACGGCATAGTGGTCCTTATGGTTGTTCGTTTATTGACACGGAACATGAATCAGAAGTGAACTATGGATTTATATCAGTTTTTACTTTTAAGTGTACAATGTGTAATATTAAAACTAGACTACATTCGGAATATATTCATAATTCAGAAATGAATATTAATAATGCTGCGGTAAATGCTTGCCAAGCTATAGGTATTGGACATACACAGTTAGCAGAACTATCAGGATTTCTTGATTTGCCTGCATTGTCGAGTACTGGTTTTTTGCGTGTTCAAACCGAGGTAGCTGAAATAATTCACGCTACAGCTTGGGACGAAATGAAGAAAGCCGGTGAAGAAGAAAGGAGATTGGCAATAGAATCTGGTAGCTTGGATGTGGATGGGATACCAATTATTACAGTGGTCGCGGACGGGCAATGGTCCAAGCGAAGCTATAAAACCAAGTACGATGCACTATCAGGCGCGGTACGTACTTATTAATTTATTATCTAAGTACATTTATATTAAAAAATATTTTGAGTTCATCCAATGTACCTATTTAGTATTTAGTATTTATACTATAGTATATATATATTTATTTTATTAATTTATTTAATCAATTTATTTATTATATATTTGTTTACAGGCATCAATAATTGGTTATAGAACCCAAAAAGTTTTATTTGTCGGGATTCGAAATAAATATTGCATAATTTGTCAAAGGTCTTCAAGTATGAAGGATAAAGAAAAACCTGTACATACATGTTTCCTCAACTGGAAAAAGGCTTCAACTTGCATGGAAGCAGATGGTGTGCTACAAGGATTTTCCAACAGCGTTGAAATGCATGGTCTTAAATACAATTGTTTAATTGGTAAATTATGAGCTAAATTGAATTCAAAGATATTATCATTGTATACGAATAATAATTCTGAGCGGAGACGGTTTCTCCAAATTTCGTCGAATTTGAAAAAAAATATTGTCTATAAAAAAATTGTGTTTATTATATTAATAATAATAATGATAATAATTACAATAATAAATAATGGTTTGATATTAAGGTGATGGAGATAGTAGCGTTACTAAGCGGTTAGCCGAAAGTCGACCATATGGCTTTAACTTTACAATAAGAAAAATTGAGTGTAAAAACCATCTTATGAGAAATTATGCTTCGAAACTAACAACACTAGCTAGAAATTCGAGTTACCCTCTTCGTGTTCGCAAATTTATATTATCAAAGATTAAGAGATTTAGATGTGATGTTCAGATGGCAGCATTACATTGGAGAAAAGAAATCAATACTACCAAAACACAAAAAATTAAAGGTAACTATTTATATATTTGGAATTTGGTTGGAGTAGGATAATAATTTATTTTAAAATGTGTATGTTGTTATATCATATAGTGTATAATATTTTGTACTATTGTTGGCCAATTTATTTATTGCATAAAAAGGCTAAAATATATATAATTTTAGGTCTCAGAAGTGATTTAATCAATGCACCATATCACAGAATTGGTTATCATTCAAATTGTAGGTCATATTTTTGTGATTGATCAAAACAAATTCAATTAAATTTAGTCCCAGAAGCTGAAACTAGTGGAATGATGAGGGAAATAGTGAACATTGCTTCAAGGCTTGTAACTAACGCGGAAAGTTTATTAGAAAATAAGACTTCTAATATCTGTGAACAGTTTAATTCTGTTATTAATAAACACATTGCCGGAAAACGATTGAATTTTAGTAGTAGAGGTAATTATAATACGAGAGTAGAAGCTGCGATTGTGTCATTTAATTCCAAACAATATTTAAGACAAATTCATAAAACATTAACTAAATGTAGTCCAGGTAAAATGCATATTTACGTTTAATAAAATAGTAACTTTAATATAGGTTAGCTACACAATTGTTTTATTACAGGAATATTTGGAAAAAAGTTTTTGAAGAACAGTCAAAGAATACGGCTTAATACCAGTAAAAGAAGGCAATTATTTCCGGAAAAAAGAAAAGCTAAAAAATCTAAAACGGATGGAGAAGACGAAGATTATGGACTGGCTGAACCTCTAATAGAATTTTTTTCATCAGAAGAAATGGAAAACAAAAAAATTACATTTTTAGAAGAATTAGGTCGAGCTGATGTAAAAAAAATCGAATTTGAAACTCGAGAACAAAGCAACAGTGAAATGTGGTACAACGAACGTAAAATACGACTAACAGCTTCAAGATTTGGTCAAATTTGTAAAATGCGGTCAAACACTAGCTGCAAAAATGTAGTTCATAATATTTTATATGCTTCTGACAGTCTACAAACAAAATCGGTACAGTATGGTAGAGAAATGGAGACTTTAGCTCGTCAAAAATTTGAACAATTGTCGAAAGAAAAAGTTTATGAGAATGGTTTGATTATAGATCCAGAATTTCCATTTCTAGCTGCCAGCCCAGGTAACAGAACATTATTATTATATTACTACCAAAATATTAGTTGGATGAATTATAATTTATATTTTAAAAATAATAAATATTAAATCACAAGTTAAAAATATATATAATATATATATTATATAAATTAAAAGTCTAAAAATATAATAAGTATATAAATCTGAATAATTACCCCCAATATAGGGAGACTGCTGATACATTTTTTGTAATATTCAACTTATTTTATAGATGGTGAACATTATTTATTGGAAATAAAATGTCCATATTCTGCTCGTGATTCAATCGATGCCATTGAAGCAGTGAACAGTAAACTTGTGAGTGTTAAATTATACTTAATAATTATAATTTTAGTGGTATATACCAACAAAATATTGCCGGTAAAATATCTTGACCAAAATATTATGTTATAATTAAATTGCTACTATATTTTTATAGTAGCTGACGATATTTTTCTCATGCGACATGCAATATAGTGGTTTCGCGATTATATTTCTATTGCGATATTTTGTCGATAATTACTTAGTAGGTACATTTGTATTTAGTTGTATAAGATGATAGGTTAAATATTGTTAGATTTGAAGATTTTTAGCCTTCGTGGCTTCGTAACAGTATGTTGTGTGAAGTGTGAATGTAATTTTGATTTTGATTTTATTTTTAGCTACAATATTGCAAAGTTGAAGGGCAAGAAATTAAATTGAAAAAAGAACACGTATATTACTACCAAATAATGGGACAATTACACGCTACTAAAAGAAAAAAATGCTTTTTTGTGATATACACTGCCAAATGGATCAGTATAGAAGAAATATACTTTGATCAATCATTTTGGGATTCTAAAATGTCTGAACCGCTACAAACGTGAGTCCTTTTTTTTTTAATAATTTGTACACTGAGTAATTAGATAATCTTTCACACGAATACACGATTACTAGTGAATCATGATTTATCTATTTTACCTATAATATATTTATATTATATTTTATCTATTTTATTAACATATTATATTTTATACTTTAAGGTTTTATATGAAGTCTTTATTACCCGAAATTATTGATCCACAATTCCCTAAAAGAATGCTGAAATCAGATATTCGAGAACCAGACCACATAAAAAAAAAAATGATTATAAAAAAAAATTAATAAAACATTTGAATATAATTTAGACAAGTTGAATGGTTTTTTATTTTTTACTTTCTTAGATTGCAACTCAGTAAGTGTAAATCAAATTCAAGTAGTTTATTTATGGCTGATTAAAATGTAAGAAGAGTTATACCGGGTGACGTATAAGACTCGATTTTCAATATTTCATTCTCAAAATCGATAAAATCGTTTTGCGTTTTCAGTTATTTTCACTTTTTTACTTATGAATAATTGGTATAAAAAAATTTAAATATCAAAAATCGAGTCTTGTACGTCACCCGATATAACTCCTCTACAACTTTTAATTAAGGTATTTTGCTCTAAAACCATTTAGGTACTTAGCCGTATTATTGGAACAAAATTGGAATGTTTTTGTACGGTATTTTCGTTGGTTTAGCGTCCTCAATGTTATATTATTGTCATTGAATAATAAAAATAATAATATTTATTATAATCAATGGTATTATGGTAATACATTCGAAAATATTAGAAAGTATAAAAATTAAATACATAATTGGTATGTCTATATTGATATTTTTACAAACTAAATGTAAATCGTAAGTTATTGTACGTAAAATATTGTTAACTCGAATACTTAAAATGTTTGTACAACAATTTGTACGGTAAAAACTTGATTTTCTAGCCAACATAATATTATTATATACAAATAGGTATACAATTGGGCTGACAGCGGCTTTAATTAAAAGATGGTTAGTGTGGGTATAAGAGCGAATATGGTGGCAATGCATTTACGTGTATGAATTTTATTTCCACGGAATATGTCACGGACGAACGTTCATAAGATAATAAACAACGCTCCCGAACTCGACAACTCGTCGGTCGGTACGCGGCTGTGAGTAGTGAGCGTGGCTTAAACGTCGCGTGCTTGCGGATCACTAAAACACCTAACAGCGCATTCTCTTGGTCATTGCATGGTTTCGTTTGCCCGTGTGGCGTCCTCTTAAGCATTTAAAGTTCAAAAAATGACAAAATATGGAAAAATCACGAAAATTTCAAATTATTTCGAGTTTGAAATTCATAAAATTTTTTGTTTTTAAATCTAAGATATGAAAATGTAATAAAAGATTACTCATAAGTTTGTCTACCTTTATCAATAAAAAAATCTCTACCGGACAGTCAAATTAAATTTTTATGAGCGTTTGAAATTCAAAGTTTTACAACATTGGATATTCACTCGATTTCTCATGTAGCGATTTCCTTATTTTGTTGTAATTCAAAAACGAATAACTGTAGATACATGAAAATTTCACTGAATGTTCAGATTAGCATTTCCTATACACTGTACAATTTTGAAAATATTTCGACTTTTTTTGAGTTGTTTACGGACATTTTAAGTTTCAATTTTTTAGTTTTTTTTTCTATAATATCAATAAAGTTTTATCTGTTGGGCCAAAAAGTGTAAAAATTTAATACAAGGCTCCTGATATATTGTTACAATAGAAATTGAAAAATATTAAAAATACATAGGCACAATTTTTTTTTATAAGCATTTAAACATCGAATTTTGACAAAATTTATCAAAATCTCGAAAATTATCAATCATTGTAATTAATAAATTATAAAATGTTCAGTTTTATAGCTAAGGATTGCAAATTTAAAACAAAGGTTCTCATAAATAGTTCATACTGTAACCAAAAAACTGTACAGCAGAGCGACACCCACTTGCCCACCTTTTTTCTTATATTATTATTAATTATTCCGATATCGTAATAATTAGTTTTTGTATCATACCCAAATAGATAATTCAAGTAATACGGCTTATTGAATTCGGTATTACTGCAAAACTACCTATTATAAAAATTGTAGAGACGAATTATATTATGTTATATATCGATATTTTTATTAATTAGTTGAATAATTAATGGATAAAAAGTTAAAAACCGTGTTAGTTTACCATGTGATATTGGACGATTAGAATACGATATCAAAAAACGGATTTCTTACGATTGTTAAAAAAATTGTCCTCTACAATTTTTATAATAGGTAGTTTTGTTGTAAGTAGCTTCAATACGCCGTATTACTTGAAGAACAAAAGTAAAGTTTTTATTAGTATAAAATTCGGATACTAATAGAAAATATAAAACCGAACCAAATTCAATAATATTTGTCACAAATATAATAATCATTTTCTTATCTGGTTATTTATAAACTATGTACAGGCGCACGGCTGCGATAGCAAACCTGTTTTGACCATGGTGCGGCACTGCCGTTACGCGCGCGGGGTGATGGTAAGAACACCTAGTATCGAGCGCTGCCGCTGGCTGTAACGGGCGCAGCACATGACGAGCGTAATTAAACTTTTTTTTTTACCGAAAACATGGTTTCGTACTTCCAGGAATACGGCTTATTGAAGCGTTTTACAGTATAAATACCTATTACAAAAATTGTAGAGGAGAATTTTTTCTAGAAACGTAAGAAGCCCGATTTTTGATATCTTGTTCCAATCGTCCAATATCACATGGTAAATAAACACGTTTTTTTAAACTTTTTATCAATTAATTATTTAACTAGTTAATAAAAATATCGAAAATCGGACTTCTTACGTTTCTAGAAAAAATTCTCCTCTACAATTTTCGTAATAGGTATTTATACCGTAAAACGCTTCAATAAGCCGTATTCCTGGAAGTACGAAACCATGTTTTTATGTCATATTCTGTCTACTGTGACATCCTCTTAATGCAAACATGTTATCTGTTAATTGGTCAACCGATAATAAAATATTCATTAACGAGCGCTTAACCAAGGACAAACGAATTCTATTTGCGAATACAAGATCGACGGCTAAAGAAAAAAATTATAAGTTTGTATGGATAACAAACTCAGACATTCTCATCAGAAAAGACAAAAACACAAAAATCATTCGAATAAAGTCAGGTAAAGATCTTCTGTCATTATAATTTTTATAATCATTAAATACTCAATACACATATCTTAAATGTATACTACATACATATTTATATATACTTTATATTTTCATACAATGCTTATTTTATACATATTTTTATTTCGTTACATTTTACCTAAAACATTAGTTGTTAGATCTTCATTAGAAACTTATCGATATTATACCTATTTTGTTTACTTTAATAATAGACTACATTATATTCACAAAAAAAAGAAATAATAGGGATGAATAATAAATTAAACTATCTTAATGACATCAATTAACACACTTTTCGACATCATTGATAAAGAAAATACAACAGTTAATTCACTTAATGAGATTAACACATCACTATATAACAATGAAACCAGTTTTAACATACTATTTACTAATATTAGAAGTATTATTAATCACATATCTGAACTAGATTGTCTAAATGCAGCAATTAAGAATAAAAGCCATATCATAATTACAGTACAATCATGGTTAGGAAATAATATCGATAAAAAATATATCTCGTTAAATAATTATCAATCTTCAATTACTAAAAATCATAACCGAAAATCAGACGGCATAGTTATATTTAATCAAAAAGACATAAATTACACCACGACGGAATTTATAATACAAGATGCAAACTGTCTGTTTACAACAATAACATTTGATAAAATCAATTATGGAATAATATCAGTGTATAGATCTCCTAGTGGTAATATTATAAAATTTATCGAGGATCTCGAGGTAATAATTTCTAATATATTCAACTTCCATAGACAACTTACATTAATACTAATAGGTGATATGAACATAAATTTATCTGACACCACAAACTCTACAACACTATACTACGATTTATTAAATTGTAATCAAATGTATGTCAAATTGTAAATCAACTATTGTGATTAACTTAACTATGATTGTTAAAGATTCTTAACCCTTAAAGGTTAACAATCTTTTTTTTGGTTGGGAGGTGTAATGGGATTACACAATTCATGTTAACGCTCATAATAACAAGAACCACTTATGTGAAAGGCGGCCATGTCGACCGCACCCAAAAGTGGTCATAGCTAGAATAGACGCTCCAAAAAACCACTACAACTTACCAAGGGCGCCTGCATGCCTGCATGCCGCTCAATTCAAAGGACGCCGCCTCCGTAATATAGAGGTCTGGGCCCCAATACACATTAAAAGATAATTAACAATTCCTAAACCTGTAATAATTTTCTTTGGTAAACATGAAACTTATGATGATAAACAATCTGCACCGTTAATATTTATATCAAGTAATTTTTCCATTCCTCTAATACAAATATTAAGAATATCAAGTTTTTCATCATGGTAAATATTATTTCCTATACTTTCTTTAATTGATATATACTGTATACGTTTAATTATTTTTTCTTTTGATATTTTCACTTCTTTTGGTAAACAAGTTACATATTTTAGTAAATATTCAACACCTTCAGGAGTATCAATACGGTTTTCCATAATTGCTTTAAACAAATGAATAAAACCAAGTTTTTCGTTTTTAAAATTATTATTTCCAGCTCTTTCTTCTGCAGAAATAAACTGTAAATTATCTATCACTTGGTTTACATTACTAATATAACGATATTCAATACGATCTTCTGTGTATTTTTTTAAACCCTCCCCTATTTGATTATCTTCATCTAATATTTCATTATTTTCTTTCTTTTTATTAATTTTTTTCCTATCAGTAGTTTCTTTCTTTTCATTAATTGCTTTTATTCCTTTCCAAATCTTACTAATCATTGCTCTATATTTTGCACCACCACTTGATTTAGCTTTTCCCGTTGAAATATCATTGTTATGATATATAGAATCAGTTTCAATTAATATATTTTTATAATTATTAAAACCATCATCTGTATAAAATTCTGGTTTGGTAGGATCTACATAAGTTAATAATCTCCACAAACCTTGAGTTCCTTTATATCTATTTCCATTTAAAATTATATCATCATTATAAAAATTGATTTTATCTTTTCCAATCATATGAATATCATCTTTATCATAATAATATATTCCAAAAAAATTAGTCTCTTTTACAGATGGTAAATATTTTGTTGCATTCGGACCTAAAGTTATAACATTTTTAGGTAATGGAGAATTACTTGTTGATTTTTGACTAGAATGTTTTAGTCTCTTCTGAACTGATTAATCGTTTTAATTCTGGATTTCTTGGTTGATAATAATAAGGTATATTTAATTTTTGAATATTCTTTGATCTTGATCTTATAAAATATTCAATTATCATGTCTTGTTTTTCTTTTAGAAAATCATCAAAAACCACTAAACTATTTGGTTCACAATCATCTACAGATATTATTTCATCATTAGAAAAATGTGTGTTTATAGAAGGTATATCATTATATTTTTTATAGGCTGGTTGATCAATATTTTTTTGTAAGAATATGTAGATTTAAATAAGGAATCCAATAATTTAAAATCAGATTATACAACAAGGTTGTTTTACCACAACCAGATGATCCTATATTTAAAACACGTGAAGGTAATTGAAATAAAGATTGTTTTTAATTTTCATCTTCAATAAAAAATTTTACTATTACATTATCCATTTATGAAAAAAAAATATATATATTTGGTAATATAAATAAGAAATGGAAAATATTTTAAATAAGTATGATAATTATATAATAAATAGCCAATATGAAAGTTATTTACCTCAAATTACAACAGAATTAAATAAACCTAACCGAAATACAATAGTTATAGTAGATGGTAAAGATAAATTTCTGAATATTAAAAATTCAAAACTTTATTTATCATTTGAATATCTACAAGAAGTTCTAAATATCCAGCAAAATCTAATGTTTTGATATTGTTACGTACAGCCCTTCAGGAATCCAAAAGCTGATATACTTTTATAATAAACAATAGTCAATTTAAAAAAGCAATCGAATGTAGTTTTATTAAAACCAAATAATAAAGCAAAATAGTCGTGGTAATTTGTAGTAGCGTGAATTGACTCGTTGTAGCAGCTGATAATCTCCGTGTAGTTTGTGTATAATGGCCGGTGGCATAAGCGGATCGCTCGGTCTTGGCGGCTCTGGTACATTTAATCTGTATTGGAGCCCTGGCCTCTATATATACGGAGGCGGCATCTTTTGAATTGAGTGGCGCGTGGCATACAGGCGCCTTGGTAAGTTGTAGTGGTTTATAGCGTCTATTCTAGGTGCTGTCGACGAAGGTTTCACATAAGTGGTTCTTGTTATTATGAGCGTTTACATGAAATGATTATAATTTCGTAATCCCATTTCAATATCTGATAATGCTGGAGCATTTTTGTTTCAATAAATTACAATTAAATTAAATATTAAATTCAATGAGTTAACAGACTCAAAACCTATACCTCCTCCAAAATTCGACCAGATCGACATGGCTTCAGAACTTCACACAGCACATCAACTCAACTTCTCAGAGTCAGCGACGACATCTCCCTAAATCTCAACCTAAGAAAAAATATCGCCGCAATTCTCCTCGACGTAGGAAAGGCATTAGACAAGGTTTGGCATGACGGCCTCATCAGCAAACTGATCGACCTCGCTGTGCCCAACGATCTCATCGCCATCATCAGTTCTTTTCTCACTGACAGAAGCTTCCATATTAAATTCGAAGGAAAAAACTCCACCACTCGCAAAATTCTAGCAGGCGTGCCTCAAGGCTCATGTCTTGCTCCACACCTGTTCTGAATATATATCAATGACATGCCAGCTCACCCTAAATGCCGTACGGCACTCTTTTCTGATGACACTTTTTTTTTATGCCACCATCAATTCCAAAATCTGCCACCAAACTACTACAACTTCAGCTCAACATCACTGAAATATGGTTCAACGACTGGCGCATCACGGTTAACCCTCTCAAAACATCAGCGATAATGTTCTCTCATAGATCCACTGCCACTTCCATCCTTCCTAAACTCAAAAACATAATCATTGAGTGGTCTCACTCAATGAAGTACCTCGGCGTCCACGTGGATAAAAAACTAAACTTCTCAAAACACGTCACCACCGCAGTCAATAAAGGCAAAATCTGTTAAACACTCACTATACCCTTTACTATCCAGCCCTAGTCTCACCATCAACACCAAATGCTTTATATACAAAACCTACATCCGCCCCATAGCAACATATGACTCTCACATCTGGGCCTTAAATCTTAAAGCTGGAAATCTTCAATCAACCTCTCTCCGCCGAATTTCTGACCAACCATGGTTCGTCAACAACAAGGCAATCCGCCACTCCACTAACATCCTACCCATCGCGGACCATATAAATAAACTCACCAACTCCGTCAAAACCCAAATAATCAACTCTCCACACAACCATATCTCCGAAATCAGCACAAGAAGACCAACCTCCCAACTTTTCAAAAAACGACTAATCAACTTCTAACTTTCACCTTATTTGGTAAGCCCAGGTCCACAATCCATACAAAATTCACTCCATAAATCATTCACACTGGCAGAAGTGTTAGCTTGTTACAGTATAAAACATTTAAAGCAAAGTCAAGTCAAAGATATAAGTCACTTCAAGTCAAACCTTCAAACAGTTAACATCTCCTCGCAGAACATAACGAAGATTGAAGAAATCGTAGAGACACCGACCGAACCTGCTATCCAGTGAACCAGTCAACGTCGATCTGCGAAGTCTGTAGAATCGAGCTATCAAGTGGTCTAACGAGGCCAACTGCGGGACGATAATAACGTCCTCGAAGTGCTGATCATCATCCGCGTCAAAGCGTAAATACGGGCAACACCGTAATATTCATACCAAGACCACGGGGGACTGGCTCCCACAACATCGAAGCTGAACCCAACCCGGCCGATGGCTAATACCGTCGGATAACCACGGGAAACATATGAAAATTGTCCTTTTCAGGACAACTAACAATATTTAGACCCCCCTATCGCGCCTGTTACGGCCACGCATACTGGACGAGACTCATAGAACGGACGCCACTTTTATAGGCGGGCCCAACGTGTTAAGTCTCTTCCCCGTCCCATAATTGTATATAACTTTGTAAAGAGCAAACATTCACCTTCTTGTACGGGGACCTCGACGACTGTTTGGCCTTCGGACCCCTCCCACTTATTGTAAAATAGTTAATTCATTCAAATATCAAATGGAAATAAGCACACTTTATACTGAAATAAAATAAGAGTTATCCTAATTACACAACGGTGCCACGTAGAGTACGCTACAACTAGTGGCTTGAACCACGAACGCAACATTTACAATAACAAGAACAAACAAAATGACTATTCAAGTGAGTCCAATACAGGAGACCACTAGCGACAAGGTCGGTCGATTGGAGAACACGGTTAGAAAATTAGAAGAAACAATTGAGCAAATGCAAATAGTAATAGTAAAACAAGATAGTAAATACGAAAAAATCGTTAGTGATTTGAAAACAGCTCTGGTAGAGACGAATGAAGAAGTTATGGCTTTAAGACAATTGATTAACGACACAGACACTAAAATTGCCATCGACATAGCTAGGCGAGAGAGGGAGATTAAAAACTTAAGAAACGCAAAACAAGAAGAGCCAACAGTAAGACCCAGTACTATTCAAATGACGATGCCAACGTTCAGTGGGGAACAAAAAGATGAACACCCAAAAAGCTTTCTCAAAGACCTAAACTCGTACTTCACACATACAAATATCAAGCCAGCAGATAAGATTATAGTAATAGAAAATTGCTTAAAAGGTAAAGCTGACAAGTGATTTGGGATGATAAAAGATACAACACCCACGGCAGAGGCGTTTAAAATGATATTCCTAAAGCACTTCTTTTCCGACGACAAGCAGTGGGATATATGTATAGTATGTACCGAGACTAGGAAACGTCCAATAAAAAACGGATTCCAAAAATACTTCCATCTCTGGATGGCCGAGTTAAGATATCTGGATTCGCCGAAAATGGATGAGGAACAGGCCATTAGTCTAATAATGAAGCACTTCCCTATAGCAGTACAGGCATACACACAGTCAACACAGGAAAAGAAATTCTTGAACATATGGGAGAAGTTAGGAGAATTGGAAAACAATAACAAGGAAAGGGTAGACGGCGATGAACAAACTAATAACACGTAAAGTGAGCGAGTAGTGACAAAACATGACCAACCAAGAAAATTTAATAGTCGGTATGGTCAAACTCATACCCCGAAACAACCACATAGTTTTGACAACCTATACAGTCAAACCACGCAACGAACACAGGAATACTCTAGTCGGTACGACCAGAAACCAACCACGCAGCAAATGAGTCAATCGTCTCCTAATATACGTCATAAGTTAACTCTCCTCAACAACGGTCACAGGATACTGTTTCATGGCACTATCACGACACACAGAATACAATCCATCAAGTTACGGTAGATAACACTATTATAGAGAACGAACAAGACAGTGAAGACGAAGACGAATACGACGAGGAGTCAAAAGACGGACAGACGGGGATTATGGCTAGCGACCTGCTATAATCACACAAACCCGAGGTCTAAAAAATATAACAATCCTAACGGCAGCGGAGCTTACTAATGAAGAAAACTATGACACAAACAGGATTAAGGATACGACCGAAGGATGCCCATATGTATACGTATCAATAAACGAGACAAGATACGAAATGTTGATCGACTCAGGAGCAGAAGTAAGCGCAATATCAGAAGAATGCAAAGAACGTTTATTAAAGGACGATCCGAAGTAACCAACAATACCACTGAAAGGACTGGCAGTTCATAATGCGGTGGGGGATAAATCAACAAAAGTTGATACACAGGTGCTGTTACCAATTAAAATACGAAATAACATAATCCACACATCAGTGATTGTTATTAAAGGCTTAAATGAGTGTGAAATATTGGGTAGTGATTTTTTGGAAATCTAAAACATAAATTTTGTCCAACGGAACATGTCTTTAACAATAAACAACACACAGCATTATATACCATTGATTGGAAAGAAACTATCCCTACCGATAGAATTTAAGGTAGTCACAACAAAAATAATACGACAAGTTACAACAACCACAAGGTAGGAGAACGTAGGAGAGGTCATCTAGTAAACTTATGAGTAAAATGGACAAACCTTTCAGTCCTGAATTTTTTTTTTTTCATTATTTCTTTATATTAGGGTATAAGTCACGTGTATTCCCAATTTGGTGAACTTTGAACTTGCCATATGGGTAATAAAGTTATGGCCACTGGTCGGTAAGGGAGTCAAATAACTTAGTGATTGACAGTTGTCATTATGCACAATTTTATTAAATAAAATTATAGAATAAATAAAAAAAAAACATTTCATTCATCTTGAATTTATTTTAATTTTAATTTTATTATTATATATAATTAATCAAATAGGTATTTTGATGGTAAAGTATATGGTTTATAAAAAAAAACATAGAATCTCATCTTGAGTTCATAATAATAATATTATTATAAAATAAAATAAAAATAAAAATAACATAGAATCTCATCTTGAGTTCATAATAGCCTTTTACAATTACATTTGGTTCATGGTAAATAAAAATAAAATAATAAATAAGTAACAAATTTTAGTCTTATAAATTTACATATTACAAATTGGTATGAAAAGAGGAACTTTATTTGATGTGGTACAATCTGAAGCATTCATTTCTTTTAGTATAACATAAATGAACACCACATTTAGTACATTTTACAGGACTTCGTAGCTTGCACCCCTCATTTTTACAGCGAACAGGATAATTACTATTGTCATTTGTTGGTAAATGGTCAATGTGATCAAATCGTACCTCTTCACAAGGTCTTTGATCAATATCCCTGACTCGTTTTCGAACTGGAGTTGATAATGGTGATGGACTATTGCTAGGCCTATCTCTTTTCTTTACAAAAGTCTTACCTACTAAAATCAGGGTTTCACCTAAGCGTTCCTTGAAGTGCAGTAGGTTCATCGTTTTATAAATGCCAATATGTTTACAATCTAATTTGTATTCCAACCAACTATTTACACAAGCCATGTCAAAGGCATGTGTGATCATTCTCAGTGTCCACTTTCTAGATTTAATGAATGTTCTGAAAAAACTTACAAGTTGATCATGCTTATTTACTCCTCCCATCGACTGGTTGTAACATTTTACAATTTCTGGCCTATTTACCGTAGTATGTAAGTTTTTTCTTTCTTGCCATACCTTTTTATGTCATCAGGGACCCCAGAGGTTATGAAATTAGACCCTAATACCACTGCCTTATTGTCATACCATTTGATTAATCCAATAATACTATTATGCATGTTAGAACTCACTTCAAATGATGATACGACCCATTTTTGATAGTTCTTTATCACTGATAAAAGGCGGATTTGCAAACCAATTAACTCTAATTGTGCTTGCAGAATATATGAAATTTTGTTGTAGTGCATGTAATATGTTGAAAGAAGTGAAGAAGTTATCCATGTACAAAAAATGACGGTTTTTTTTTATTAGCATGGTAAGTTTTAAAACCACAGCATCACCTAAACCAAATACTTTTTGTATTTTACAATTTAGTTCAGTGGTAGATCCTTGGTAAAGAAGAAAATCATATACCAGACCACTCTCACCACACATAAGATATAACTTAATTCCCCAGGGATTTGTCTTACCACTCATATATTGTTTTACGCTTAGTTTACCCTTGAGCGGCACCATTTGCTCATCGACACACACATTTTTTTCGACAGGTAATTCATTAAATCTTTTTTGCAAAATATTTTATATATTTAATACTTTCTTTTACAAAACGATCTTTATTGTTTAATGGAATGTCGTTGTTATCCATAATATGAAAGTTCGACCTTAACTCAAAAAACCTGTTTCTTGTAATATTATCAGC
The DNA here is from genome assembly GCA_949089665.1 of Macrosiphum euphorbiae. Lineage (NCBI taxonomy): Eukaryota > Metazoa > Arthropoda > Insecta > Hemiptera > Aphididae > Macrosiphum > Macrosiphum euphorbiae. The sequence goes on from CARXXK010001040.1 coordinate 48,701, forward strand.
AACAATATTTATTCTGGACTTTTGTTCCCAATACATTCGTATTCGTGGTAGACCAAACACCCCCATAAGTAAATGAACACCAACAAATATTTTCATTTCCCTGGAGTTTGTTTCAATCCAAGTTAATTTACCATGCTGTTGTGCATAATTGTTTGTATATGTAGCCATCTAATCATACTCATTGTCTGGAAAATATTTCATAAAATAATCTAGTGGTGTTGGTATTTCTTCGGGAAAATGACGTTCTTTAAGTTCTTCTAAACTAAATTTCGAAGGTACAAAAGGCTGTTTTTTCCATTTTATACTTATTTTATCAACAAACGCTGGCATAAAATCATTTTGGTTTTCAAATGGATATGTGATTGAATCTGGCACAACCTAACATTCAAAAATGTATTGCGCATAGAAGGGAGTAGGTAGGTATCAATTGTTCAATATGTATTGGGTACTTACATCAATAACATTATCATGTTCATCAATATCCTGTGTAAGTATAAAATCATCATCATCTTGCAAATCCTGTGTAGGTATAAAATCATCATCATCTTGCAAATCCTGTGTAGGTATAAAATCATCACCACTTAGCAAATCAAAATCAAAATTCTCTATAAAACGATTAAATTCTTCGGATTGAAAATGTATGTCCTCTTCGTCAGAGAAATCTGATAAATCCGAATTTCTACCATCTCCTAATAATTCAAGAATATCTTTATGACGTAATTTATTACATGACATTTTACGAAGAAGTAAACAACAATAAGCCAATAAATAAAAATTGTAATATTTACCTATAAAAACACTTGGTAACGAATAACGACCATAGAAAATATAATTAATAACGAAGAAACGAAGATACTCCAGCAGACAGTTTGTATAGTAGTTGAGTGTTTTAATTTTATTACAAAGACTAGATAGTAAACCAATTTAAAAATTAAATAAAAATATAACTATTATCATTTATCAGAAATGTGTTGATAACGTAAACGCCCAGTGGCTTCCCTGGATGCCATGAAAAACCATGGTTGTACGCTTGCTCGTGAGGCATATTGACAAAACGACAGTTTTCAGTATAGGAATACCTATTTTCATGGAAGAAATGATTAAATCAGATTTTTAATATCACAATTCTTCGAATTATCAAAAAAAAATAAAACTAATAAGAGGATTTTCAAAATTTTCATATTTTTTTTTGTATAAGCTCAAATAAACCTTTAAGTACATACACCACACGTTTGGCTCAATTTTTAATAGAATCTAAGTACAATTTGCTTTTTAAAGAGATATATAACGAGTTTATACGTTATGTAGATGATTATCTATGAATTTCTCTAATACATGGCTTCGTACGAGGCCAAGGGGACCGAAAGTAAAGAGTTCCCGGAAGTATTCCGAGACATATCAGGAAAGATCAAGGGATATGAATGTACTTAAAGCCTAAAAAGTAAGATACTAATAAACCAACACCCATAAAAAATACCAGCAGCAATAAAAGAGGCAGTAGAAGAAGAAATAAGACGAATGATAGAATTGGATATCATTGAACCATCAAGGTCACCGTACTCATTACCGATAGTACCGGTGTTTAAAAAGAATGGTGAGGTGCGGTATTGTTTAGAGGCCAGGAAAATTAACGAGATCATTATTCCTGACAGAGAACGACCAATGACTATTGATACAATATTCTCAAAATTCGAATATATAAAATGTATTAGTACCCTAGACCTGCAATCTGGTTATTGGCAAGTGCCAATCGCCAAACAGAACAGGGACCCGTACGAATTACTCATATAAGAGGCTACCGTTTGGGTTAAATATAAGTGGATCTGAGTTCCAGAAGTGTATGGATATGGTATTGGGTCCACAATTAAATACACGTGTTACAATATACGTAGACGAAATTTTAATAACATCTGAAAACGAAGAGGCACACTATGAAGATATCAGAAGCGTACTGCAAAGATTTAAAGAACACAACGTCACGGTGATTAAGGAAAAATGTCAGTTTTCTTTGAAGAAGTCATTTTCTTGGGTCACGTAATTTTAACCAAAGGAATTAAAATGGATCCCGAAAAGATTAGGACAATACAAACATTCAAGGCACCGACGAAGAGGAAAGAAGTCGAGAGCTACCTAGGATTCGTAAATTTATATAGGAGATATATAAAGAACTTTGAGGACCTAATTAAGGCCATTGATCGACTTGACTAAAGATGGAAAAAAATGGATATGGGACAAAACACACCATTAGGCATTTGATAAGTCAAAAAATGCATTTTTGAAAGAGGTCATTATGGCATTCCCAGATTTTACCAAACCAATGTACTTAAATACAGACTCATCAAATGTGGCAATCGGCGGAGAGTTGTACCAGATATTGGAACACAATGAAAGGGCGACATTAGGCTACGTGAACCGAACGCTAAAGCCTCCCGAAACTAGATACACGACAACAGAAATAGAGGCATTGGCGCTGGTATATTGTTGTAACAAATTCAGACAATACATCATGGGAAACAAGACGATAGTGAAAACAGATCATCAGGCACTAATTTTCTTGAAACAATGTAGGTTGACAAGTGTGAGATTGACGAGGTGGATACTGGCGTTACAAGAATACGATTTGGAAATCACGTATATACCGGGGAAACAGAATATAGTTGCAGACACCTTGACAAGGTACCTGAGAACCACAGACGATAGGAAAGAAAAAAGAATATTATTGTACAAAATCGATACATTAAAATACAGCAAGGAGTTGACAAGGGCACTAGAACAGTTAAGTGGGTTACAAAGAATGGACAAACCTATTATCAAACAGCGGGAAAAACTGTCACCAAATAGAAAAGGGAATATTATTCGTAAAAAACAAAGAGGAATGGCAGGCAGCCATATCAGATCAACTAGCAAAAATGCTAACAAGGGAAACACACATATTATTCGGTCATCCGGGCCGATATAAGACATTTCATTTATTAAGAGAAGTGTGTATTTTCAGAAATATGCAGAAGACAGTGATAAATATGATAAGAACATGCGACTTGTGTCAAAGAAATAAACCGCTAAACTACAAAGCGGATGAGCCAATCACAGCGCATAAACCGGAAAAGATATTAGAAAAAGTATCGATCGATTTAATTAGCCAAAGGGCAGAGGAGGAACACAATATATACTGGCAATATTAGACATATTTACGAAATACATAAAACTCTACGCGATAAAAAAGCGACCACAAAAGCAATCTTAAACAAAATAGAAAAGGACTACTTCATTAAGATATGCAAACCAGAGGCTGTCCAAACCCACAATGGAACACAATTTACAGCCAAATTGTGGGAGGACACTTTGAGGAAGCACGGCGTAAAAATAACTTATTCAACCAAGTACCATCCACAGTCAAACCCGGTTGAACGTTATGATAGGGCAATTGGAAGGTTGTTGAGAACGTACTGCCATGATCAACACACAAAATGGCCTCTGAACATAAAACAAATTGAAATTTGGATGAACAGAGTGTGGTCAGAGGTGACTGAACTAACACCTGAACAGCTAATGACGGGACAAAGAACGAAACAACATATTGAGCAGATCATAAGCTATCCAAAACAAACAGGCCAATTACAGAAACAAGAGTTAGTGAATTGGGCAAAAGAAAAAATTTCAAATAAAGCACGGAAAAGGGAAGAAAAAGACAAGGAAAGAAAAATAATAAAATACAAGGAAGGACAGTTGATACTAGTCAGAAATCATCAATTATCCAACGCTGGCAATAGTGAAATAAAAAAATTATTTAGCGTATTTGAAGGCCCATTTATTATAACTAAAATAATTAGTAAAAATACACTAGCGATTACTCAAGGACAATCAAAAAAAGAAACGCTAATAAATATTGCAGAAATAAGCCCATACTTTGAGGCATACAACCAACCAAAGTAATTATACGACAGCAAAGAACATGATCCAATCGGAGCCCCGTAAGCAATTGACGTATCAGAAAATGGAGTGGATCAATCAAAATTCGTACAAAACTAACAAAAAGGGTGTATAAACAGCTACGAAACATTACCAAAAATCATTCAGTCATCAACCACCATGGGACCGACTAGAAAGTACGAGGAGCTGAAAAAAGCTGCCGCAGAGAAAAGAAGACAAATATGTAATAATAACATTATCAACAACCACGGACTGGCATCAGTTCGACAGGTGAAGATAGACATCAATGATGAAGCACGCAAACAAAATAAAGAAAAATATATGTCCATAATACAATGGGTGAACGAAGTAAACGCTGTAAGACGACGTCACAATACCGTTTAGAATACACCGGCAGACTGGAGAATCGTGACGGAACGAACCGTTCACAGATACATACCATTCGAACAAAAGGGCGTACAACTGTAGGAAGCAATAAAGTATGTCACAAAGAACTTGGCAAAATATGAAAAACCAAAAAATGAGTGGAAGAAAACACAGTGTTTGTCTCGAAACGCATTACGTAAGGCCCTATACAGAGCGTAGGATATTTGTAACGGGGATATTTGAACCAGGGATATTTTGAGGGTGCACCTATTCAGACGTGTCCACTCATCTCTACTGCAAGCACCTTCACGAGACTCTGTGTAATAATTGTCGTTTAGACTTAGCACGATTTATTGGAGAACATTTACATAAAACCTAATTGTATTTACATCTGTGTACAATTTTTTCAACCATTACCTCATCATCATCAGCGAAACGGTCGGTACACCCTCAAAATATCCCAGTTACAAATATCCCAATAAAAAATATCCTATATACAAAATATCCCCAGTAATATTATAGTTATGAACCACTCTCTAACTTCTCGTTAACTTGATTAGTCATACTAACATACTTTATGCTATATGTATACCATAGTATATCATGTATATCAGTAAAACTTAATATAATAGTATTTTATGATTATCTCATTTTCGCTATCTTTATATTAAGCTCGTAATCAGTTGTACTGGATGATACCTAGCATACGTCCGCTCCCGCTAGACGTTAATGAGTCCGTATCAGCTCCGGGTCGTTATTCCTTGCCGTCCGTTGAACGACCATATTGCGTCCGGTTTCGATAACGCAAAATTTAATACCGAGTTCACGTCTGCTCATCCTAACATTTTCAATTTCATGGATATTTTTAAGCAGATACAGGGTGACACGTATATAAAGCTTCGCAGCAAGAATTTTATAAAAAAAAACAAAGAAATAGCAAAATATTTGTAGTGTTATTCAGAAATTTATTGATCAATTTAAAGAAGGAAAAATTTCCAGAGCGGAATACGTAAAAAAAGTTTCCTTCAAGTTCAAACCACAAGTTTTTTTAATTTTTTACTTTTTAATTTTATATTATATTTTAAGTCCAAAAAAAATTTTAAGTCAACACAATTTTTTTAACACAATTTATTTTAAACGCCAACAACATTTTTAACCATGCCTACAGAGAATTTCTTCTCACAGTAGCCAGTCCTCAGTACAGGCCTGTAAATGGGTAGAAAAATATTGTTGATTGGGAGCCGATACGTCCATACCACTGGCATCGGGTCGGAGCCGATACGGCCACCTTCAAATGAAAGGCCGATGCGGATACTTCCCAGTTACTAATAGAACTTGTAACAGGAATACCTGGATTTTGTTGAAATAACAAAAATGATAAAATACGTTGACGAATACAGACCGTTGAAATTTTCAACATTACACTTGTGTGCGTGTTGAATGTTTCTTATCCACGAAAACGAAAACGAAAAATGTCAAATTTAATTTTTGTAATAATCCAAAAAGGCAAAAAGCTACTTTCATACGACGGATATTTACATAGCTTACACCGATCAACTGAAAATAAATGTATTTGGCGCTGTGTTGAATTTATAAATTACAAATGTAAAGGACGCTGTCATACAACTAATGACGAAGAATCAGGTACGTCGAAACAGGTTAATACTTAATTAAAATCAAAAAAATCGAAAGTGTGCTAAACTAGAATCGTTTCTTTATTTTTTTTTAGGAGAAATTATAAAAATACCCACACATAATCATGATCAAATGCTGATAAGTTTAATGTTAAAAAAGCGATTGACAAATTAAAAAATGAAGCTATAACGTCATGTGTACCTACAAGAAATATAGTCAGTAAAATAGTTTCAGATGTATCTAGAATAACTGTAAGTAAATTACAACCAATTAGTTATCAATCAGTTATTGGATCTCTGGGAGCTCATCATGCATCGATATGGAAATTTATCAAGTGTCTCCAATTAGAGCAAGGTAAATAAAATATACAATTATATGAAAAATTATTATTAATTAAAAATTAACTATTTAGGCCTTCAAGAAGCAAAAATTGAAAAATTCATGTCTGGTGAGCTACCCGTTAAAAAAAAGAAAATTTACGAGAAGTTGACAGACAATTAAAAGAAGTGGTTCTTAACTATGAACATGTTACTGTACTAAAATATTTAAAAGGCGTCGCTTGTAATTTTTCATTTAAAAAAAAATCTTTTTTATGTATATTTAATTTAAAAAATCAAACTTAATTCATTGAGACTCCTAGTTCAACACATTAGAACCAACAATTATTCACTCTAAAAAAAAAAAACACATCATTGTAAAATCAAAAAAAATATATATATGTATGTTATTATAGTTAATGAAGTAATTCATTTTAGTATTAGGCATTAGTATCTACTATCTACTACAGTGTGAATTAAGGGATATTAATGGGGATATTTTGTTTATAGGATATTTTTAATTGGGATATTTGTAACGGGGATATTTTTAACAATGGATATTTTGATGCACGGGATATTTTGAGGGTGGACCGTCTGAATACAGGCCATTTCGGGGCCCCTCTTATAGTCTGGTCCCCGCTCCCCTTGCCTAGTGATATTTAATACTCGGTGTATGATGTTCTAGATTTATCTTAAATTTTCTGTTGCCCGGAATAAAAATTTTGAATTGCAGCAGTACATTATCAGATAGATAATTTACCTGCGGTAGATCGCGGACCCCGTGCTGTTTGTACGTAAGTGTATGATTTAACTCAAAAAGTACCAAAGACGTTTTTACTTAATTCCACCTACCTATAAATCCTAACCTAACATAACCGTACAAAAATCCGATGAATAAAAAAAACCAAATTTAACCCTTTTTAAATTAGCGTATCTTCTTCCCATAGGTCTAATCTACACACCGTCATTCATTTATATATAAGATATATTTACAAAAAATAATAATACAAATCAACAAACATGCCCGATTAACCAATAGCAACCAATATAATATAATACACCATAGAGTAAATAAAGACAACGGTATCGAGTTCAAATCCCAGACATCAATAAATAGTTGTTGCAAAGAAAGTTTTGTTAAATTGGATGTCTACCAAATTTGTCGTTACTTGATTTCTAGAATAATACTCAAATTTTGATTCATTCAAAATCCATTTAGCTGGAACATTACTAAACCAGCAATCATATTAAACATTTGTATCTTTTACGTTACATTTAACCTAAAATTAAAAAATATATATAAGTACCTACTTAATTTTAGTATTAAATATATTAAGAATTTACACAATGACATTTTTCAAAAAATGGCTTATACTTTTATATTAAAAAATACAAATTATATAATATAGCTAACAATTATGCTGAGAGTATTTAAAATGTTATACTAAGGTCACAACTAATTAATAGTTTTTAGTTTTAAAATTAATTAAATAGGTATGTCAAATTTTTTGGTAATAATTTTTTTATACTTACAGTTTCAAGTGTGTCAACATTGTTGGTTTCTATATTCCTTATTTTACGGTTCTGACTAGCTTCTTTTTTATCAAAATCGATACTAGTAGGCACAATCCTTACACAAATTTGATCTTTGACTTGATTTGACATGATTTCATTCTAAAATTAATTATAAATTAAAATTATAGGGTACTACATAATTATAAGAGCTAAAAAATAAAATTAATTTTAAGAGCAATTTTTTCTTTTGTGATTTTTTTTATTTTTGGTGTTAACTGTTTATACTCTTGATAAAATTATATAAGTCCATATTCTTGATATAAATTATTTTATTGTTTTGACTTACTTCCTTTTTACCATCAACATTTAAACAGGCATATTAATCTGGTCTTTGACTTGAACTTGTAGCAATTTGTTGGTTTCATTCTAAATAAATAATAAGTAGGTACATATCAAAATCAAAAAAATATTAAATAATACCTAAACTTTTATTCGATACTTACAGTATAACAATTACTACTACCGTCCACATTAATGTCATCATTAGTTTTATAATTATGAATCTCTTCTTTTTTTCCATCTACTTGAGTATCTGTTACAATCTTATTATGAACTTTATTAGGCTAAATCAATTATAATTAAATATTAACGAACAAACAAACATTTATTTTAATCAAGATTAACCACATTGTTCTACCTAGTAAATATTTTAAGTCACTTGTGGCCTTGCACAATTGTTATTATTATTTTTATTATTAGTATTATTCTAAACTAATATAGAAGCATCAAAAGAGATTCAGCCCTAACAAAACCACAAACACTATTCCCTAAGAATTAAAATGTACACTTACCTTTATTTGAAAATAAGTATAAGTATCTAATTTTGTAGTTTTTCTGATTAATTTTTCTTCTCTTTCTTTTTTTGCTTTCGACATTTTTCTGTACTGAAAACCACTTAAACGTTTACGTTTATTTGCATCAGACATTTTAAAAAATAATATGAAATTCCACTTGAATAAAATAAAATAACTCAATGTAAATAAACTATGTAAAAATTGTAACGAACTCTAAAGTCTTCGTTGTACGTAGGTACTAGGTAAAATTGTCACTTTTCGTCGTTTGATGAAATACTGAATATTGAATAATATAATAATATAGCGACATGACGGTGCTAGACCATTTACGATTTATAAATGGAAATTAATGTCAAATTATGTAATATAATTTGTAATCATTTGTAACCAAAAAAAAAAATTTGTAACCCACCCACTTCGGCTCAAAACGAAGTTTCCATGTGGCGGGGCCACGGTGACGTCCCTACAGCCCACCATTACAGAATTTCGACTTGTAGGTACTTGAAACCTAGTGGAGATTATGTAATATCATTTGTAATCATTTGTAACCACAAAAAAAAAAAAATTTGTAACCCACCCACTTCGGCTCAAAACGAAGTTTCCATGTGGCGGGGCCACGGTGACGTCACTACAGCCCGCCATAACAGAAGTTCGACTTGTAGGTACTTGAAACCTAGTGGAGATTATGTAATATCATTTGTAATCATTTGTAACCACCAAAAAAAAATCAGATCAGATCGTCGTTTACGCATTCAAGATATGGCAAATGCATTAGGAATATCGTATGGTTCAGTTCAAAACATTTTGAAAGATGATTTAGGAATAAGGCACGTTTGTGCGAAATTTGTTCCACGCATTTTGACCGAAGACCAAATGGAAAACAGAAAATTGATTGCCGTTGAACTTTTCGAACGTTCCGTAAATGAAAAAGATTTTTTTATCAAAAATCGTTACAGGTGATGAAACTTGGGTTTTCGCTTATGACCCAGAGACAAAATTGCAGTCATCAGAATGACACACAACAACGTCACCGAGGCCAAAAAAATCACGTGTTGTCAAATCACAATTGAAGGTCATGTTGATTGTGTTCTTCGACAATGAAGGGTTAGTTCACTGGGAATTTGTACCTAATGGACAAACAGTCAACTCAAGTTTTTATATTGAAGTTATAAAGCGTTTAAGAGATTCAATTCGGCGAAAAAGGCAAAGAAAATGGGAAAATGGTTGGTTTTTGCATCATGACAATGCACCATGCCACTCGTCTTTTGCAGTTCGGCAATTTTTAACGGATAAAAAAATGTCTACAATTCCACAACCCCCGTATTCGCCAGACATTGCTCCATGTGACTTCTGGCTGTTTCCAAATTTAAAACTTGGACTTAAAGATGAACGTTTTGCGACAATTGAAGACATTAAAGTTAACGCAACAGCAAATCTCAGGGCCATTCCAATAGAGGGATACCAAAGATGTTTCCAGCAGTTACAAAGTCGTTGGAGTAAGTGTGTCTGTGCTGAAGGACGATATTTTGAAGGAGATTAAGTAAATTAAGTAGATTTATATTTAAATTGTACGTATATACATAGATAAATTAAATTAAATTCCGTGAACTTTTTGATCCTACTACGTATTATTTTAATCTTCGATATATAAAATAATTTTAATATGGTAAATTTAAATATTTATTGAATGAAAATTAGCCTGCATAATAAAAATTAGAGAAGGTTAATTTTTTGATCCATTTCCCCAGCATGTCAAAAATTTTTTTTGATTTGTTAAAAAACTATTTGTCCGCAAAAAATGAAAATTAGTCCGCAAAATTGCGCGATTTATCCGCAAAATACTGTACTGCTGTTAATACAAGTGGGTCACTGTATAATGGATGGTATTAAATTTTAATTCAATGATATAATATCATTGTATAAGTAAAACGATTCTGAGCGGAGACGGTATGTCTTTCTAGGTATAAGACATATTATATACTTATCTATAGTATTAAAAGAAATTGACCTACAATGAATTCCATATTAATCATATCACCGTCTAAAAAAATGTACAGAGATCGCGTATATTTGCTTGCACTACATTTTATAACGGAGAGTAAAAATCTAATTGGAGGTATAATGCTAATCAATACAGTAGACACGGCTGCATCGATGTGCGAAAAATTATTGAAAGATATGCCATCGTATAATAGATTAGATACTTGTCAAAATATGCCATGTTTTGATAAAGAAAAAAGTTCGGCAGGAGGGGTTGTCATTACATTTCTTGGCGTCGATGGGACTATTAATTTGCAAAAAGAAATAGACGATTTTTTTCAACCAATTACAAAATTCTGTGCATCAATAAATTGTAATTGCTCAAGAGAAGTGGTTACAAAACCAACCAATCATAATATAGTAGTGGAACTATTGTCAATACCAAAAGGTAAATAAAAACATCTTAATTATTTTAAAAGCATACGGGGAAGTGTCAAAATATCCTAATACCATTATTTGTATTTTTTAGTCATTGCTTATTAAAAAAAAAATAATAATAATAATAATATTAGGTACGTACTATAATAGTGATATTAGCTATAATTAGATCCATTTGAAATTTAACATTAAAAAATAAAATTTGTTTTAACTACTCTGTGCAAAATTGTTATTCTCTAAAAAAAACAAAATATTAGACATAATAAAAATGGTAAGTATTACTAAAGGGCAACACCCCAAAGCTAACACCATAAGCACGAAAAATATTCAAAGAATTATTAAAAAAAAAAAATTTAGTAACTAAATAGAATATTTAAATAATGTAGGTATTACATTGTAGTTATTTATATGATCATTTTTCATTATTAATAGGTTTTAGAGCTTCCGGTATTTTATTCAAATAAAATATTCACTTGATTTAGAAATAGGAAATATTGGTATTTTTGGCAACTCTAAATTATGTTCATTGACCTCATTTGATATATTAATAATAATAATAATATTTATTTGGCCATAAAAAAACAATTAAACATGCAATGTAATAGTAACAATGTTACACAAAAACATGTAATTACTAAAATAGTAACTGAAATATATAATACAGGAATATTTGGCCCAACTCACCACTGAGGTGAAACCTCGTATTGGGGAGTTGGAGTCTTACAAATTAATTAATTAATTATACATTAAAATTTATTTGAACAAGAAAAAATTAAAGAAGTTAAAATAAAAACAAAAAGAAAAAAAAAATATTAATACACAAGTATAGAGATAATATATAAGGAAAAGAAAGGGTAGAGGTTATTTGATTTACGTATGCAAGAAAGATATAGTACAGACTGATAAATAGAAAACAAGTAGAAAATTAAGTTATGTCGTATGAATTTTTTAACCATATTTTTATAAGAAGTTTGAATTTTGAGTATGATTGACAGTTTAAGATATGAAGAGGAACGTTATTTAAGAGTTCAAGGCCTACTTTACCGAAGTATCTACTGGATTTTAAAGTTTTAATTATAGGAATAGCTATTTTGTTATTTTGGCGAGTTGTCCGCGTGATTTGTTTAAATTCTATTAATTTTAGTTTATATGCAAAATATAATGCATTTTTATAAAATAATTGTTTTACGTCGAAGACATTCATATCTTTAAAAAGTTTTTCTGATGAATAGGTTTTAGATTTGTTTAGAATTATTTTTATAATGCTTTTTTGTGCTGTTAATAATTTGTTTTGCACCACTATTCCAAGTCAGCCCCAGGCGGTAATGCCATATTGTAATAATGATTGGGTCATTGCAAAATAGACCATACGTAACATAGATTTATCGAGTATTTTTTTAGCGTTTATATAGAAGTGATTAAGTTTCCGCATTTTTATTATTAAATTTTGAATTTGAATATCCCATTTCATATGTTGATCTAATATTATGCCTAGATATTTAATATTGTCAGTTTTTTTTATTCTGAGTTTTACAGTTTGGATTATGTATTTTAATTTCATTTATTAACGGTTGGGTTCTTTTGTCCTGTGTAAATGTTACACATTTTGTTTTGTTAAAATTCAGTCGCAAATTGTGTTTATAAAACCATTTGTTAATAGTAAACATGTCAGACTCGGCGTGTTGATAAGCCTTTTCCCAACCACATTCTGATATTATCAGAGCCGTGTCATCAGCATATGAAAAAAGTTTGCCGTGTGTGCTTGCATTTATATTCCCTAGTTCTGCTACACATATTATATATTATATAGGCGATAGTACAGTGCCTTGGGGAACTCCATTATAGATTATAAGTTCGTCACTTAAGGTATTACCTATTTGTACTTGCTGTTTTCTATTATTTAAGTAGGGTTCAAAAAGTCTGTAAGTTTTGTTAACTATACCTATTGATTGTAGGGTACTTAATAGTATGTCGTGTGAGATGCTGTCAAATGCTTTACTCAGGTCCATGAATATTCCTAAAGATTTGTTTTTTTGTTCTAGATTGGTATATAAGTCTTTGGAGACTTGGGCTAGTGCATCTTCAGTACCTAAATTTTCTCTAAAACCATATTGGGATTTAGGTAGAATAAGGTTCTCCTCTAGGTATGTTAAAAGTCTTTTTTTTTTACGATTCTTTCGAATATTTTTGAAAAAACGTTCAGAAGACTGATCGGTCTATAATTAGTAATATCGGACTTATCTCCACCTTTATGTATAGGTGTGATTAAAGCGGTTTTGAATGAATTCGGTATATTACATTCCACTAAGATTGAATTAAATATATGTTCTAGGATATCTGATATAGATTCTTTAATATGTTTTACAATATTTATAGTAATTCCGTCTTTGCCCGGGGCCGAGTCCCCTTTCATGTTATTAATAGTGTAGTTAATTTATTTTTTCGTGGTCATTCTAAGGTATAGTGGTTGAGCGGAATTGTTATTGACAGAAAGGCATTGTTTTTTATTAGAATTTACGTTATTAGGATTTCCCATTGAGATAAAGTATGAGTTGAATGTGTTTGCAATTAAGGTAGCGTCTAAGTTGTAGTCATGTATTTTATTTTTAATGTTTATATTATAATTAGTTGTTTTGTGTTCAGTATGGGTTGTTATATCTTTAACTGTTGACCATAGCTTTTTTATATTTTTGCTGTTTTTTGAGATTGCTTCCCTATAATAATTTTGTTTTTGTAAGTATTTTTATTTGAGGCTTTTTTCCCGCTTGTAGTTTTATTGTCTAATCGTAGAATTATCGGGAAATGGTCTGTAATAAGAGAGTCTAAAACTGCGGCTTGTATACTGTGTTTATGGTTATCTTTAATAAATATATGATCAATACAGGTATTGGTTTGAGGTCTGGTGGGTCGGTTGATAAGCTGAATAAAATCGAATGAGTTTAGTAAATCTAGATAAGCGGCTGTTGAATTTGTAGTGTCTAAGAGGTCTATGTTTATGTCTCCTATTAAGATTAGTGTAGTATTTTTATGTGCATTTATAAAATTGTTATATATAGTTCTTCAATAAATTTAATTAAGTTGCCACTAGGGGATCTGTATATAGATATAATTCCGTAATTTATATTTTTGTATGTTATTAGAGTAAGCATGCAATTTGCGTTTGTTATTGTAATTTCGGTACTTGATTGGTTTATTTCATTTTTGATGAAAATAAGTATACCATCGCTTCTACGCACATTGTTAATTGAGGCTACTATCTGATAATTTTTAAAAGGTATACATTTAGTATTAAAGTTATCGCTTATCCATGATTCGGTTGTTATTATGATATGATTATTATTATTTAGAGCAGCACTAAGGCATTCAAGATCAGATATGTGTTTTATAATACTTCTAATATTAACGTGCATAATATTTAGACCTGAATTATCAGAGAAAAGATTTGAGTTTGCTTCTTGAATAGTTAATAAGGGCACAGTTTCTTTTGTAGTTATATTATTTATTGTATTTAATGGATTCATAGAAAAATAGGAACTTAATTAAAAAATATATACTAGAAAAGTTGAGAAAAAAAATAAATACATATTAGTGACTTACATTTTTTAAAGGTCACTAAAGGTTCTGATGCGCATTGTTTTTGAGTTTTCGTCTTTTCTTGTAAGGATTTCTGCATTGGATATCCAAGTGAATTTATATTTTTTGTCTTTGGCGGCTGCTCTTGTCTTGGCGAAAAGTATTCTTTTGTCTTTCGTGAGGTGTTCATTTATAAATATTTTATTTTCAGTAGGCCAGTTATTGACTAACATATTAGCGTTAAGTTTTTCATTTTTTGATTTGCGTATAAGTTGACTTCTTATTTCCTTTGATTCTAGCTTAGCAATAATTAAATTTGACTTGGACTTTTCTGCAGTAATTCTTCTAGCTTCTATGACGGGAATGACGATATTCATTTTTTTTCCTATTTCTTTGACTATACTTATGCAGTTCTCGTTTTCAGTTTTTGGTATGCCTATTATTTCAATGCTGGCCCCAAGATTTTGTTGTTCGAGAATGTCAATTTTTTGTCTAATTTCACTTATCTGTTTGGATAATATGGTATTTTCTTTTTTAATTTGTTCGTTTTCTATTTTGACTAATTTTATTTCATTAAATATAGATTCGATTTTCTTATTAAACTCATCGAATTGTTGACTCATAAAGCTTACCGATTTTATTAGTTCTTCAATCTTGTCTTCCAATAAGTTGGATGGTTCAGTGGAGGTTGCGAGGCTTTTGAAAGTATTGCAGGTAGTACATGTAAAACGCTTTTTAGTATTGTTTGTCATTTTTCTGAAGGCTGTTTCGGAATTCATGCATGAAGTGATTGATTTACATAAACTGCATTGAAGTACGTCTTCAAGGTGAGTTATATGTTTATTACATTTTATACATTTACTGGACATAGTAAAGGTAGGTAGAAAAACGATATTAGATTAGAGATAAAGTTTATTAGTGAGATATAGAAGTAGGTAATAAGATAATAGGTACAGATAATAGAGCGATGTTAACGCATTGACAACCGCACGGTACGGCTGACTGAGCAAGACTGATATAAGTTTGGTTTTTTTAGTAGGTGATGAATCATCTTCACTTTCCTCAGATGACTGCTCAGACCATATTTGACTGGTTTTTCTAGCTTGACTTTCTTTATCTAATATACAGTATTATATAGAGTAATACATTTACAACATTTATGTAATAAACTAATAATTTAGTAAGTTACTCACAAAAAGGTCCCTCAACTTTAGTTACTTTGTGAGTAGTGCCATCATCATTATTACAGTGCACAGTACATTGTTTGATCATTCGACTGATTTGAGTTGAGGAAAGAAATTTGTCTTTCCCATCACTTTTTAAATATGGAAACCAACACAAATCGCTCTTAACCATCCAAATATCTGGTACATGTTGAATTTCGTTAGTTTCCAAAAAAAGTACAACAGACCAAGCCTTATATTCTATTGACCTATATTTAGTTAACCAATGAATAAATTAGTACAAGGTGTATATTATAGATACATTGTTGAAAAATATTAAACAACCAAAACTGCTTATTATTATAATATTATTACCACTATTGTTATTATAATTATTTTTATTTAAAATTATACACATATAATATAATATACAATATACACAAAAAAAGAATCCACTATTACTGCAAATGTAATAAAGGTATAATTATTGAGGTTGTATTATTAGACGGTAAATGCATAATTTTTTCTTTGATGTCATTTATCATCCAAGACTGAAGATGACCAAGTTTTGATGCAGCATGTATATTTAAGATTTGTGAAGGACAAGGCTTGGTAAAATAATTGTCAAGTTTCTCAAATTTTCTCCCAATTAGTAGAATGTTTCCATCAAATTTTGAAGTAACAATATTTTCTATAATAACTACATCGCCATTGGTCATTCTCACACAATTATCTGATTTGTTAATTTTTAATATGAATTTGTCAGTTTTCCATTCTGTAAAATATGGTTCACACCCATCCATGGTACATGGTCTGATTTTCAATTTACAATGCACTTTGAGTGGTCCAGTGTATACATTTGGTTCTACTTTATTTGTGTGGAATATTCTGTCTTCAGAATATCGTCGCACTAATTGTTGCAATGGTTTAACGCCACTTCTTATTTTTTTTTTTTTTTAATGGTTGCATATAGCTCTCAAATGCAAATGCTGAAAAATTTTCGAGAGAACCATATTTTTTCACATCATCTGCCAAATGTTGAATAATATGGACATTGTGTGACATGTATGATTTACCATAAATATTAGCAAAATGTGCCACAAAATGTTGTAAAAGTTGTTTTGCATAATCAATAAACTCATTTGAAATATTATTTGTCAAAAGTAGCCTTATAGAAACACATAATTCTAAAAAATTATCATATACTTCTTTGCTGATAATATCGGTAAAAATTACCATACCCGTATACAGAAGAATTTGCCTCAATTCTGTAGCCTTCCAACGACTGGCGTCTCGTAATGGATGTAGTCGACTATTTTCATTGGGTGCTCTTTGGAATTCAATAGGTATATACTGACCTATTTCATTCAACCTTTTATCTAAAACTAATATAAACTATTAGGAAGAGCCAACTTATGACGTTTAACTCCACCATTCCAAAACATTAACAACTTTTTCATGATGCCAATACAAACGCAATGCATGTAATCAAATGGAATACAATGGACAAGATCAAATTCAGGAATCTTAGTCAGTATAGAACATCCTGAATGATAATTAGAATCGGAGTATGATATAAAGGCACTGTGTGTTCTTAGAGGTGAGTTTAAATGAGGAAAATATACACGATTATTATCATATTCACCTAATGTTTGACATCTAACACAAGAATTTTTAGCTGTATGACTTTTCACATTTAATACAAACGATTTCGCAGGACTATCACAAGTTTTGCTTCCAGTACTATTTTCACATGTTTATTACCACACATTGCCCCAACATTTATAAGATGACATAACTCATTCACAAAATCCTCTAAGAACTCATTGCAGTCTTCTGGTTTAGGTTTACCATAATAAGCGCCAATTATAAAAATATAATGTTTTTTAATTTGTAAATTAGAAAAATATCCTAATATTGGCCACATCTGGCTAGGTGGATTTTTGGTGACTGGAAGTCCATCTATTCCTACCTTCAATAATAATGTGGAAGGTATATCTTGATTATATCTAGCTAAGTTTTCAATTTCTCTACCAATTCCAAAATGATGATAAACACCACCTTTTATTGATTTTATTACTGTTGTAGTAGTTGGTGTTTTTAATAGAGTTCGAGAGTCTTTTGGTAAATGTTTAAATCCAGAGTATTTAGTTAAATTAGTGAGTAAATCATCTGAAGCAGAATGAGTTATGTTATGGCGTATGGCCCAACTAGCAATTATAGACTCTAATCCTGAATCTGATTCATGGGCGTTCTCGCGGGGGGGGATATGGGGGATAGATCCCCCCCAAGGTTCTTTATTTTTTTACATATTAGTAATACACGTTTTGTCTACTTTTGATATGTGTTTGTGTTTTCAATATTGACTTGGTAGTTATTATTTTTTTTTTTTTTGCAATTTTTCTTTATCGTGATTATTGGTTCCACCAGCCATAAACAATATTATTATTTATCACTAATAATTATAAAATGTAACAGGCAATTCGCTTTACAATTGATTTGTACTGTATTGTCTGTATTTTTGTAAACAATCACTCCGTAAACTTTATAAATTCCTAGCGTCAGAAAAAATGTAAAGGTAAGATACACAATGATAACACCACAGTGATAAAATAAAATAAATAATTTAAACCAGGGATGGAAAACGTTTTTAAAAAACGTTAGTAAACGGAAAAAAAACGAAAACAATGAATAAAACAAAAACAAAAAACCATAACAAAAAATCCTAAAAACAGAAAAAAAATTAATTACGAAATCAAAAACGAAAACGCAAATAAATTAAAGTATTATACATTATTATATTTATAACACGAAAAAAAAATGTTACTTAAGTATTTACTTTTTAATCTTTACCAACAATGCTCTATTAAAATTTAAAAACATTTTTATTTGAAATCAAGAATAATTAATTTTAATTTTTAACTCTTAAGTGCATTTCTAAATTGCTAAATTTACTACTATAAAAAAAAACAATATTATCAAAAACAATATAGAAAAATAACGTTTTTAAAAACGTTAATCAAAAACAAAAACGAAAAAATTAAAAACATTTTCCATTCCTGATTTAAACTGATTCATAACATTCTTTTATAGTTTAAATAAAAAGAACAATAAATATGACTTGAATTGATTATTTGATATTATCAACTATATTACTATCAATATTATTAGATTCTGAGCGGAGTGAGGGATCTATTGGTTTTTCAATATTGTTTATATTTATTTTTATTTTATCCTGCATACAAAATTTCTACCAGAAGCAGTTCTTCGCTTTTAACATATAGTATATCTTTTCTTTTAGCTAATTTTATCAAGATGGTACTTTAGAGAGGTAATTTTTCAATTTAAGAAACTAGTGTTTTTTTCTAATATCTTAAATTACATATTCTTTAAAAATATATTACAATGAGTGTCAAGAGTTTAAATTTATATGACTTAAAAGAACTGTCTCTTCAAAACGAATGATTGGCATTAATAGAAATGCTCCAGAATTTTGGTGTATTTGTTGAAATATACAATTAATATGTAGTATATGTAATCAGCCTTGACACGTGTGTACAATATAGTAACTAGTTATGTACGAGCATAAGACTCACTCTCTTCACGGATGTAACATGACCTCGGTCGTGCATATATATAGGGCCTTTGATGTATGTAATATTCACTTGCACAGACGCTGTCATACCGAGTGTACGCGGTGTGTGTGTATAGTCACAGTTTAATTGTCCAGTTGTACGTTATTATATATTATACTTATACATAATCATATTGTCGTGTTATTACTTATTATATTAATGCTAACATCATTAGTCCGTCAAGCTTCACTTTCAACAGGTTATGGGCCCAGTCAATAACCAAGACATACAGTCAAGTGGATTCGTGATCGAAGTATTTTTATATTTGTATTAACGCAGAAAACTACAACCAGTCGGAGATATCCTGGATTTCGGAAAACGGCGGAACAGTGTACATAGGTAAAGTTTTGTTATAAATTGTTATACAGGTCAAGTATACGGGAAATCATCGGTCATGGAAGACACGGTGAAGATAACAAAATTATGTGCGGAAAACTGGTCGTTATGGATGTTCCAGATGAAGGTCATTCTAAATGCCTTGGAAGTAGGTGAGATAGTTTCAGATGAATGGACGAAACCAAGTCTACCTATAAAAAAGTCGGCAGGAGAGACCGACGAGGATGCCAAAGCACGTTGGCAAAGGCATACAAGCACTTGGATAAAAGCGGACGGTAAATGTCAAAAAATAATAGTTAAATCAGTGGACGATGGTCCATTACAATATTGATTAACTGTGAGACTGCATTGGAAATGTGGGAGAAACTGCTGAGTATTTACGAGCAGAAGTCTGAGGCAAGTTTACATTTGCTTCAACAACAATTTTTCAGTTATTCAAAGGAGTCGACAGATGACATCTTGACGCATATTTCTAAATTGGTCAATTTAGGAAGGAAACTGAGAGTAGCGGGTGAACCAGTTACGGATAACATGATTATGACAAAAATACTAATGACATTACCAAAAGAATATAATCATTTTTACAGTGCTTGGGATTCAGTCCCAACGGGAAGTAAAAATATAAATAATTTGACTAGTCGATTGTTGATTGAAGAATCACGGGTTATCCAGATCAAAGGTGAAGTTGGTGAACAAGAGAAATCGAGTGCATTTCCGGCCAAATTTCAAAACAGATCTGATGGAAGAAACGGCAGTCGTAATTATGGAAAAGGTAAAAATCAATTTACTAATAAAAGTAATATTAAGTGTTATTACTGTGGTAAACTAGGTCATTATAAAAGAGACTGTAGAAATTTTCTACAAAGTGTACACGGTGGTAAACCCGGTACTATAGGTGCGAACTTGAACGCATTCGTAAGCGAGTCAAGAATAAATAATATTGCA
Organism: Macrosiphum euphorbiae; assembly: GCA_949089665.1. NCBI lineage: Eukaryota > Metazoa > Arthropoda > Insecta > Hemiptera > Aphididae > Macrosiphum > Macrosiphum euphorbiae. The sequence goes on from CARXXK010001040.1 coordinate 69,388, forward strand.
ACAGATGCGTGGGTACTAGACTCAGGCGCTTCGGATCATATGAGCGTGAATCGAGAGTGGTTTTCAAGTTATGAACCACTGGACAACACGCAACAAATCACGATAGGTGATGGGACGAATCTGTATGCAGCAGGTAGAGGTAATATTAATATATTATCATACGTAAACGGTAATTGGAATAAAAATTACATGGCAAACGTGTTGCACGTGCCGGGACTAAAATTTAATTTATTTTCGTGCGGTGCCGCGATGAATAAAGGATTAGTAATGACGTCAGATAGTAAGACGTGTATGTTAACTAAACAGGGGAAACCCGTATGCTCAGGTAAGAGATGCGGAAGGTTGTTTGAGTTAAACATCAAGGTCGAAGTACCGACAAACGGGTACGCGACGGTAGCTGTCGAAAACAGGTTGTCTGTTTGGCACGAGCGCATGGCACATCAGAATTTACAGTACGTAAAAAGTTGTTTGGCGAAACACGAAATAGTATGTTCGGCCAAGGACGACGAATTCATGTGCTGCAGTTGTATAATAGGTAAACAAAGTCGTAAATCATTTAGTAAAAGTAATACGGAGTATCACAATGTCGGTGATTTAATTCATGCAGACCTATGGACCAATGGAGGTAAGCTCTATAGGTGGTTCAAAATACTTTTTGTTATTCAAAGACGACTACTCGCATTATAGAACGGTATATTTTATTAAAAATAAATATGATGTTAAAAATATTTTTGAGACGTTCATAAAAAGTGTTGAAACAGAAACAGGTTCTAAGGTCAAAATATTACGAACGGATAATGGATTAGAATTCGTAAATAAAGAAATTACGGGTATTTTACAAAAACACGGGATTCGACATCAGTTAACAGTTCCCTACACACCACAGCAAAATGGAAAAGTGGAACGGGAAAATCGTACAATAGTAGAGTCAGCGAGGACAATGATTTGTGTGAAAAATTTGGATGTATCACTTGGCGAGGCGTAACACGGCTGTTTACACGCTTAATCGAACAGGAACCAGTTCAGTTAAAAATAACTCACCATACGAGTTATATTATAAGGTAATGCCAGACATTAAACACTTACGAGTTTTTGGTACTGTCGTATATACACACATACCAAAACAAAAACGTAAAAAGTGGGACCCTAAAAGTGAAAAAGGAATATTTGTTGGCTATTCGGATAACACGAAAGGTTATCGTGTGTATTATTCGAAAACAAATAGAATTTAAATGTCTAGAGATATTATATTCGAAAACGAAGGTAATAAATTGGAAAATATAATTGCAGAAAAACTAGAATTCACAGATACTCAGATTCAAATCGAGGACGATCCGGTCAAGGTCGAATTGACGACGGTCGACAACAGGAGTGGCATGGTGCTACGTGATCGGAATACATTAAAAGCGCCGATCAGGTATAATGTGTCGTCGTTCGTCGCCAATCTCGTTGAACCACTAAATCGTGATGAAGCGATAGCTGGCTCACAGAAAAACGAGTGGGAGCACGCTATGAGTGATGAAATTAAGTCACTACACAAAAACAACACTTGGTCACTAGTTAATTTGCCCCAGGGCAAGGTTGCGTTACGTAATGCATGGGTGTTCAAAACCAAATATAAAAGTGACGGTAATATCGATAAGTTTAAGGCCAGATTGGTCATTAAAGGTTGTTCACAGAAATACGGTATAGATTACCATGAAACATTTTCGCCAGTGGTCAGATACGAATCAATTAGGGCGATATTCGCAGTAGCAGCTGTGGAAAAATTAATACTACGACAATTCGACATCAAGACAGCATTTCTGTACGGAGAACTACAGGAAGAAATTTACATGGTACAACCACCAGGATACGAAGATGGATCGAATAAAGTATGTAAGCTTCAGCGTAGTTTATATGGCTTAAAACAAAGTCCAAGATGTTGGAATATACGCTTTAAGAATTTTTTGAATGCATTTGGTTTACAATGTACCGAAGCAGATGCATGTGTATTCAATGCATACAATAGTAGAATAAGTCTCGCAATATTTGTAGACGATGGTCATTTCTGCAGAATTTCTTCATTTCAGTTCATTTCTGCAGAAAATGAAGAAATAATAAATAAACTTTTAACAAACTTGGAGAAAGAATTTGAGGTTAAAAAAGGAAACTTAGATTATTTCCTAGGTATGCAGGTAAATATAATGAAAAATGGTTCATTATTTGTGCATCAGACAAATTATGCATGTAGCATAATTAATAAATTTAATATGCTGGACGCCAAGGAACATTCAATACCAATAGACAAATCACATACACTTGAACAAAAAGAAGATACGGAAATATTGAATGAAGATATTCCTTATAGGTAGGCAGTAGGTAGCTTACTGTTCTTATCACAGGTAACAAGACCAGATATAGCATATGCAGTAAACTTTGCTAGTCGTTACTTAGCAAAACCAACTAAAGCTCATTGGAACTTGGTAAAACGGATTATACGATATATCAAGCGAACATTTAATTATGGCTTGTACTTTAATAACAAAACAAAATTGTCATTAGAAATATTTAGCGATGCAGATTACGCAGGTGACATTCAGACACGACGTTCGACGTCAGGATTTCTATTCAGGTACGGGTCAAGCATAATTTCATGGACATCGCAGAGACAACATTGTGTGTCATTGTCATCGACAGAGGCTGAATATATTTCGGCCAGTGAAGCTGTCAAAGGGATCTTGTGGATTACACGGTTGATAACAAGCTTATCGACAACAGGTGACAAACAACCAGTTTTATTTATAGATAATCAGAATGCTATTCGTTTAGTGAAAAATCCAGAGTTTCATAAGAGGACAAAACATATAGACGTACGGTACCACTTCATACGGGAGAAATACGAAGAGGGACAATTCCAACTACAGTACATTGGAACAGAGGACCAGATTGCGGACATTCTAACCAAGCCTTTTGTTAAGGAACGATTCGAGAAGTTGCGGTCAGCCATAGGAATGACTACAATTAAAGAGATTATTAATTGAGGGAGGGTGTTGAAATATACAATTAATATGTAGTACATGTAGTCAGCCTTGACACGTGTGTACAATATAGTAACTAGTTATGTACGAGCATAAGACTCACTCTCTTTACGGATGTAACATGACCTCGGTCGTGCATATATATAGGGCCTTTGATGTATGTAATATTCACTTGCACAGACGCTGTCATACCGAGTGTACGCGGTGTGTGTGTATAGTCACAGTTTAATTGTCCAGTTGTACGTTATTATATATTATACTTATACATAATCATATTGTCGTGTTATTACTTATTATATTAATGCTAACATCATTAGTCCGTCAAGCTTCACTTTCAACAGTATTACATAATGCTCAAAGTCCCATCTGTCATTATTAGACATTTGTAGTTTCGTGAATTTATGGGTGAGGAGTTGCTCCTTCCCAGTACTCCAACTACAGTTGAGGCTGGCAAATCAAACCATCGTAGATTGAGCATCGTTCTGTAGGGAAGTTGTCTACGATTCCATGATTGTTCGTAAGGTTATGGTTGGTGGTCATGGTCATACCGTTGAAATCGACGAATCGAAAAGGTAGACGGAAACACCATCGTGGCCACCGTGTCGAGGGACAATGGGTGTTTGGGGGTTATGAACGAGAAACAGGAAACTGCTTTATGGTTCCTGTCGAGAATCGTACCGCCGACACACTATTAAAAATAATAAAAGATTGGGTGAAACCTGGTACTACTATCATTTCTGATTGTTGGAAGGTATTTCTATAATAGTAAACTTGTAAAGACAGACTAACTTCTACTTAACTAATTTTAGGCTTATAACACTTTGAACAACGAAGGCTACATTCACCTAACAGTGAATCACAGCCTTCATTTTAAGGATCCCGATACAGGAGTTCACTAAAATGCAATAGAGAGCTCATGGAGGCACGCTAAAGCTTCCATATCTCTATACTGCCGAAAGAAAGAGTTTTACGCGGGTTACCTGGCCAAATATATGTTTATGAAAAAATGTCGGGACTATAAATTAGATGGTACAGCTGAATTTTTTAAACAGGCAGGAATTTTATACAGTAGCGACATAGGTGAATTCGACGAGGGCGACCACATGAACGACGACGACGACGACGATAACGAAAAGAACCTAACCTAACGACAGTGACGATGACAACGCTCCGGGATATGATTTTTTTTAATTAATAAACGCTAATAATATCAGTATAATCATAGTATGTAATATTGTAATCCATGAACTTCTTAGTTCATGATGTAATCTAAACTAATTGATAGTTATCATACGATGAAAGACATCGTACAGTGATGCCGTGCTAGCGGCACTCGTCGCTACGCTCCTCGGCGCCGTCGCTCCGCTCCGCAAACCGAAAATATCCCCCGACTTGCTGTGCAACACCACCTTAAGTTGGTCACAGGGTAACCACAGGTTATCCAACGTACAACCACCTTATCATTTTTCGGACAACTGCCGGCCACGGCACAATCTTATTCAAAATAAGTGAAAAAAAAAATCGCAAAATAGTGAACTTCATTAGGCCATAACTTCAAAACTAAGTCCGTGCCCCAAATTCGGTTTTCACCATCGTTTTCAGCGTACTTAACTACATAAGTTTCCAAAAAAAAAATTGCAAATAAAAGGGTGCCCGGTAAAGTAGAAAAATATACCCTGCAATATATCATATTGTGTGATATTTATTTCCTCTTCGTCTGAGCCAGAATCTTCTTAATCAGTATCAATTATATTTGATATAGTGCTGTTAAAATGAATAATAAATAATAATTATTTGGTATTATTCGGATTTTTTTCAATTTAGTTGAACTTAGTCATTTAAAAAAATGTTATAACTATTTTTCAAATTTTTACCACATTATTAATATTTAATTACAAATACGTAAGTAGTATATAATATATACCATTCCTGGACCAGCTCATATTATATCAGTAAAAGATCACAAGGAAAACAATGTGCAAAAAGATCAGAAAATCGAAATGCAATAATAATAAAAACATTTTTCGCAAAACTTATTAAATACAAAAAAACCCCCAAAATATTTTTCATAATACTTATGATATTAATAATTAAAATCGAAATATAATAGAGTATCTGTAGTTAGGCATTTTAATTTAATTTTTAATAGAATTGTTGTATTAAAAAAAAGTCTAACAACAAACTAGTGAACATTAAAAAAAATAGTTATAAATCCAATGACTCATTATATGATCCGATAATTCATTATGAATTTCCTTAAAATAACCAATTAATTTCTTAAATTTTTTTTGTAACAATTGTAACTATAATTACCATATTAAGATTGATATAAAGATGATACATGAGTTTCTAAACTATACATAGATGATTCAATTTCTGATAACTCTTTTAGTATATTTTTATACCTTTGGATCATATCTAAAAGTTTTTTACAATTTTCAATTTCTATTATTTATATTAGTAAATATATTTTTTTAACATTGTTCTATTAAAAATATTTTTTCTAATCTTTTTGATTTTGATTTCTAATCAATGTATTGAGATGGTTTACAAAATCATTTCTATCTATATTTGTTTTATAATGTCCCCAAGATAATGTATCAATACCATTTTCCAAAATAAATCTTTTATCATCATAAACACTTATAACTTTTTTGTTTTGTTCTACAATAAAAATATCATGTTTCTTAGTTCTAAATAAATTTTGTTTAACATATTTTATTTTCTACATTTTTTTAACAACTTTAGCTTTTTTAATTTCTTTTTCACCATCTAATATTCGATGTGAATATAATTTTGATCTTAAACCTATAAATTCAGTCATAAATTTTCCATTCAATTCATCTTTAAACTTGCTTAAAACTTTTTTGTTAACTAAAGGTAAATCATAAACATTATCTTTTGGATAATCTGAAGTGTCAAAATGATCTAACATAATTTTCATATCTTGATAGAAATCATTAGTTTTTATTTCTAATATAAGTGAATCTGTATCTGTATATAACAATCTAACTCTATTTCCATATTTTTTCTTTATAATATTATAATAAAAATCATACATTAACATTTTAGATAAATCTAAAATACACATTCCTATATATATAGGTTGTTTGAAAGTGATTAGTGTTCTTTTCATATGTACGGCAGCTAAATTTTCTGTAAAAATTGTCCTTCCATCAAAATTTGGTTTTGAAATTAATTTTTCTAGTTGGACTGCATTAGAACATAATCTTATATCAACATGATTTCTAACATTCATCATAGAACGTCCATAAACACTATTATTCATTAATTTGAAAAATTCTTTTTCAAACTCGTTCTTAACTTCTGATCTAAGATTAGTATTTAAATCAATATAAACTTTTAACCAAAGAGATTGACTAAATTCTAATACTCTATGAATTTTCTCTATCTTTAAACCTAAATTAATAAATAATTTTAGTGTTTCATAATGTATTATATATTTTTTCTTATCATACAAAGTTGTTAATAATTTTGGAAATTGTTTGTTATCAAAATGTCTTTCTGGTGCTAAAGGGAAATCTGAATGTAGATCATGAAGTTCTTTAGGGTAAGATAAATCGACTTCTAAAATATAACCTTTACATGATTTATCAGAAATATTCATTACATCAAAATCATTCAGATTATCAACCCATTTGAAATCTCGAGTAGGTAAATATTTACTCATTGCCCAACCATAAAGATTATTTGCATCTAAGTATTGTAAAAATATTGATTCATCTTTTTTATTAAATTTATCTCTCATGTATTTAGTATTTGCTTTTGAATATCTTTGACTACATTGAGATAAACCACCTCTGATTCCATTTTCAAACATCAACATTTGATCAACATCTGTTAATAAATCTAATTTTACGTTTGTCATTCTTAACATACAATCCCATGCAAATCCTGGTGTTGTCTAATACCACATAGGATCTAATTTATAATTGTTTAAATAAATATCTCTAAAATTTTCTATTATATCTACTGATGATAAAACATCAATCTTATTATATAAACTATTGAATTCACGCATATTTTTTATATTAAACACTTTCCAAATTTTCTGTGAGTTTTCTAATTCCTCTTTAGTTATATTTTTATTAGTGAGTGAACTATAAAATTTTTCAATAGGAGGTAAACATGTTTCATTAAATTTTTCTTCACAATCCATATACTCATAGGGATAAGCTAACTTTCTAGTAACTTAATCTAAATTTTCTTCGGGAAAATATTTACTAAGTTCTTTAAATTTATTTTTGAATCATTTCTTAAATTATTTGTTAACTTTTCTAAAGAACTAGGTAAAAATTTGAATGAATCAATAAATCTTAATTCTGTATATATAACTATGTCTTTACCTTTCCTATTTACTTCACGTGACATCATTTTTGAAAAAGAAATATATTTTTCCACATTATTTGGGATTAATTTTATTTTTTCATTATCATTCCCAAATACTTTTATAAATAGATGCGCATCATAACCTGAAAGATTATGAAAAATAATTGGAATAAAACGTGGATTTTGATAATTAAGATTACAGATAGAATGTGCTGCTCCTCAATATTCTCCTTTTAAGTGGTCATGATCCCGAACTTTTTGCATCTTTTTATTTTTATTTTCTACTTCGTTTTTAAGTTTATCTTCATAAAATTTTAATTTTTTTTTAATATATTTAATAGGGTCATTAATTTTTTTAAGTTTATCTTCATACAATTTTAGTTTTTTAACACCACCAGTCTTTTTATAATATTTAATAGAGTCTTTAATTATTTTAAGTTTATCTTCATAATATTTAATTTTTTTAACATCAGTATTTTTATAATATTTAATATTGTCTTTAATTATTTTATGTTCATCTTCATACAATTTAAAATTTTTAACATCATCAGTATTTTTATAATATTCAATATTGTCTTTAATTATTTTAAGTTCATCTTCATACAATTTAAAATTTTTAACATCAGTATTTTTATAATATTCAATAGTGTCTTTACTTATTTTAATTTTTTTTCTCTAACAGTGGAGGTAAATCAGATAAATATCTTTCACAAATATGACATTTATCAGATTTATTATAATAATTATTTAATTGTTCTGCATTCAATGATTCCATAGGAACTATTTTATCATATAATTCAGAAATACTAATTTCTTCATTTTTCATACATTCATAAAATACTTGAGCTACGTTTGGACCAGAATATGTTACAGGAGGTTTATAATCACCATTACTATATTTAATATAATAACAAAAATTATTAGGTATATGTTTCTGATAACAATTTGTAAAAGACTCTCTATCATTTGGTTTACATGTGTAGATTGGTTGAAATGTAGCTTCAAAGTCAGCCATAACTATAAAAGGGACTCGTAATGAATGATTATAATTTTGAAATTCTAAAGTTTTATCATAGGGTTCTGGTAGAATTATTTTAGCAGCTTTATTATTAGTACAATAATGTTTATGATCATTTAACATATTTTCTGTACCAAAACTATTTAAGATTTTTATCTTTTATGACCATCTTTTGTAAATTGACTTCTTACTAGTTTCCATAAATCTTTAATCCAACAATAATGTCCTTTATTCATATTGACCTCATCATCCACTGATAAATATAATAAATCTATATGATTAGTTTTTTCGATTTTACTTATTTCTAAAGGTACAATTACTTTTTTTATCTAAACAATAAATATTAATAGAAATATCTTTTGTTCTTTTAACAAATTTCGGAACGTCTGTGGTTTTTATTGGAAATTCAATATCCTTTAGTTCATTCTTAAATTCATTTTCCCATTTTTTATATTTAGTTACTCTATCTACATGATCTTCAGCAGGATGTAAAGCAGAGAGTATTGCCCAAAGAAAACATTTATCATCTTCATTTTTAACATTTATAATAGCTTTTTTATCTCCAATATGTTTAGGTAATGTAATATATGAAGAACCCCTAAAAGGAACATATTTATTTATATTTATTCCCAAACTTAAAAGTTGATGAAGTCTCCATTGAGAACCTCTCATTATAAAATCTTCTTCTTCTTGTACAATTTTAATTTTTACTTCTGTATAAAAATCATTTAAGTTAGAATTTTTTGTTAACTTTTTATTTTGTGTTTTAAAATTGTTTTCCTCATATTCCATATTTTCTTCATTATTACCTCTCTTATATATAGCAAATAACCAAATATTAACTTTTAAATTTGTTTTTTTCAATTCATGTTTAAGTCGTCCTATTACTGGATTATCTAAACGATTTAAAAATGTTTGTATAAATTTAATCCCCATATTATTTTTAATAATATAAGTTTTTAATCTATTTTGAAATGCTGTTTCTTCATTTTTTTAAATAGGTCGAATAGTGTTGTTTTTTTCAAAAATGTCTTCACTAAAATTGAAAACTCTATGTGGTTTGGGTATTATCTCTCTTGTTATTCTTGGTCTTATACCATTGTTTTGATGTCGAATAGATTGCACATGTTTAGACCAACTGTTGTATTTAACTGTTAGCTTACAAATATCACAAGTTTTATCTATTTTTGGTATTCTCTCTTGTCTTGTTCTTACATTTGTTGTTGTTGTACCTCTGTATGTTCGTCTAAATCGAGGTATAATTGTTTGATCTGGATCATTGTTTTGATGACGAATAGATTTCAAATGTCTAGACCAATTTTTGTAACTAACTGTTAAGTTACATTTATCACAAGTTTTGCTATCCATTTTATTATTGTTAAAATTCTTTTTAACTAAAGGTTCAATTTTATTTATTCCTTCCATTTATTATAGAGAATATTTTTTTTTTTTTACATTCAATTTTTTAATAAAAATAATTTTTATTAAAAATAATATTTAAATAATATTAAGATCCCATACTAAATTCACACATTTTAATATTCCCTAAATCTTGAACAATCTCAATATTGTCTCGATAATAGTGATGATAATCACTTGTTGCAATAATTTGCTCATTAGCTATTTTACAAAGTTCTAACCAAGTTGGTGAATGTAATAGTTTAGAAATATAAGGATTTCCATTTCCAAAATCAACATCTCCTTGACTAATAATAAAAATATTTCCTTCAATTGGAATTTTATTTAGATTATATTTAATAATCTCAGAATTTTCATAGTATTCAAAAGCACAAAATTTCACATAACATTTATTTTTTTGTATACTTTTTTTTATTTCATTTCGCATTAATTTCAAAAAATTAAAAATTTTTAGTCTAGTCTATATTGATTAATTGGTACACCATTATATTTTGTATTAACTCTACAAGGTAAAATTGTTTGATCTATATCATTTTTTTGATGACGAATAGATTTTAAATGAGAAGCCCAATTTTTGGAACACATTGTTAAATTACATTTATCACAAGTTTTAGCAGGGTATATTTTTTTATTTAATACATCCATTTTATTATTAATATCAATATCTTTAACTAAAGATTCAATTTTATTTAATCTTTCCATTCTTTATTATAGAAAATATTATTATTTTTTTACATTCATTTTTTAATAAAAATAACTTTTATTTAAAATTCTATTTAAATAATATTAAAGATTTTAGGTTATAGTGAAAATATAAAAACTTTAAAAAAATTTATAAAAAAATAATATTCCGGATAAATATAAGAAAGAAAGGGTTGGTTGGACCCATCAACCCCTCATCTCTTACTAAAAAAACAAAGAAATATTTATTTTAGAAGGAGGTTTATATAGATATCACTTCCTTTAACTTAGGTCATATTATTAAAATTTTGTTTTTTGTAACTCTTGGTTATAAAAACTCCCTATAATCTCTTCATTGTTTTAATCTATAATTTTATAGGTAATAGGATTTGTGTTTAACTTCATTAACTATAAATATTTCTTTTGTCCAATTATTAATAAATTTATTACCAAATGTTTTTTTAGAAGCTTCTAATATTTTGGAAATTTTTGGTTTAGGTGTGTTTTTTATAGAATATAATTTGTGAAAAACAACATCTTTGTTAGATTTATTTACTTCACAAGGTCTCATACCAATAGATTGATGTATGTTAGGGTGGTCCTTAATTTTAAACTTTCAAACTTTTTATTGAGCACCCCCAAATTTTGTTCATTACTATAAGAAAATAATTTAGGTTAAATTTGGTGATGATACCTGACCCCCTTCACGTGCCGCAAAAGGGTTGAAAAATGACTAACGAGGGTAGTTTTCCTGTTTTTTGAATTTAAACCAAAAACTATAAAATCCACAAAAAAATACATAGAACCTTAATTGTAGAACATTAAATTACCTATAAAAAATATCTTTATAAAATTTCTTGTCAATCCTTTATTTTTCGAGAATTTGTTAAATAACCAAATTTTATATATATTTCGAAAATTTGATTTTTTTATGGTTATTCTAATATATTTGACGTATGGTTCAATTTACGACGAAGTCTTTTATATAAAAAATGTTCAAAGTATAATTTTCTGAAATAATGTTATAAGTAAAGTTTGTATTAGACCATTAACTTTGTTTTTACAGTAGGATTCGTGAAATATTTTATTAAACAACTCTTCTACCACTACGAAGAACCAAATACAACATAATTATTTTATTCATAAGAAAAAGATTACTTTATAATAAAGTTTGATAAGTCAAACAAATTATTTTATACTTAAATATTTATTGTATAATAGTTAAATATTATTAAGGTGAGTATTTGGAGATTAAATTAATTATTGAATTATTAGGTATAGGGCGTTTTCAACTTTTCTCTGCTATGTCCTGGGTATTTACGACGATAATCTTGCACAGTCTGAAATTATATAAAATATAATTAAAATATTAATCATATATTTAGGCACAATTTGTTATGACTATAGTAATACTTCCTACTAATACTTATTACTTATATAAACTACTAACTTTCAATAAAAATTGTTTTTGGTCTTCATATTTTGTAATTTTTTCATTAAATTCTTCCATCAGTTTCACTCCACGTTCAGCTGTATCATTTACAACCTTAAGTGACCTAATTATTTGTTGACCTTGGATGTAGTCATTTTGTGTGTTCCATTCAGATGGATCTATTTTTAAGAAGTTAGTAGATAAACCAAATCTCTTAAACATCATCATCGATTTAGCCAAGAGTAATGATGTTGGGAGCTCATTATTTACAAAATTAGAAACTTCTTCTGATTTAAGGTAAAATTTTTTGTACTTCTTTTCTTCTTCTTTGTCTTCTTCCAATATTTTTTGAACCATATTACGTTTTTGTTTTACATTAATTCTGTCATCAAATAAACTGAAAGCTGCGCACTCTTCATTAAGATACCATAAATGGTTTAAAAAGTTATTTAAAGCTATTTCTGCAATAATTTTATCGTCCTTTTTATAAGAATTAAGTTTTCTTATAAATATTATATCATTAAGTGGTGCTTGCACTGCATCTGGAGCAGTGAACCACGATTCCGCATAGCATTTTACAATAAAACAGCAAATGGTTTGTAAGGCTTTTTTATCTCCTACACTTAATTTAAATTGCTTCTGAAATAATATAATTTTTAGGCAATATATTCCTTTTGCCATCCATCTGGCCAAATGATAGGGTCCTGGCTGCCGAAATTTGATACCACCTGGAGGAACGTCTCCTAAAAATATGACTATTAATTCAAGGAATTCTTTATAATCGTCCCGAGGAAAATCGTCTCTAAGTTTTTCATGAGCAAATATTAATATTTGTTGCCTTACGTCATTGAGAACATTACTGGTCTTAACATCCATCGACCAAATTGAAAACTGTGTTAAATCAATTGTTTTCCATTGATTTTTAAATCTTTTAAACAATGGGATATCAGGGCCTGAAGATAGAGAAAACTTAGATCCAACGAATACACTTTGGAGAATAATTTCAAAAACATGATGTCTACAAGCCAAGTATAAAATATTACGTCCAAGTTTATGTTCTAAAAGAACACAAGCACCATTTAAACGTCCAGTATTAGATGCCGTTGTATCAAATACAAATGCTTGTACACTATCAAGAAGTAACCAATCTTCAAGAGTATCGTACACAGCAGATGAAAATTCATAACCGGTTCCAGCAGAAAGTTCGGGACCCAAGAGTTGTTCAGTATTTGGAGCTGTTGCAATAATAGGAAGTCATCAGCTTGTGTTTACCAGTTATATCGAGAAGAATTTTGAATCCAGTGTATAGTTATAATTTTAAGGGGCCTGCTCGCGATTTTTCAAATTTTCCGCAATTCTATAAAATTTGAAAATTAAATTTTATATTTTAGTTTTCACCTCAATTATAAGACTTTTCCACTAATCTACTACCCAATACTATTTAGGGGGGTTGATAGGGTGTATTATATCGGTCAAAACACAGTTTACAGGGAAAAACCTCACACCGTCGTAGATTGGTCGATTTCGTAATTTTTTTTTGTTAGATAGAGGATTTTTTACAGGCGCATGGACTTCGATTTTTGATTACGTCCTAAAAAAAAAAAAATCAAAAAATTTTTGATTAATTCAACTTTACAAGATTAGAAAATATGTAAATCCAAGTTAAGAAGTTTCTCTATCTAACAAAAAAAAAATTACGGAATCGACCAACTCGAGGCGTGAGAGTTTTCCTGAAGGCATGTTTGAGCAAAAACAGAGTCCATGCAGCCCTTAAATTTAAATCAAAAAATTTTGTTTATTCTAACAGCATTAACTCACGAAAACTTGACGAATGCCGAATTGAAGTTCGATTTATGACAAAATCTAATGGGATTTAGAGAAGTTGCTTCCACGCAGCTGTTAATAAATGACAGCATCTCGATCGCGAGCTACATTTATCAGTAAAAGCAGAAAGTCGAGGTGTCAATATTTCTAATCGTGCCCTTTTCATTTGCATTGTACACGGGATTGGAGAACTAGAACTTTCGGTCTCTGTAACAGAATCAATAGATTCTACTTCTTCCGAACTAAATGTAGAATTCAATTCAACTGAAATCAAAAATAAAACAATAAGTATATTATTAATTATATTAAATAAATTATTAAATAAATATAATTTAACATACCTTCTTCAGATTTTGACGAACACGGCTTTTCTTGTACTTCGATGTTTTTTTTTACACGATTATGTTTTCGTTTTTCAATTCCGGCTAATTTTACATCCGTACCAAGCATACACCCAGGGCGGCCTGACGCGGACTTGTATTGAGCCGCGTGGGTAATGATATGCTGGTGGTGATCGACGGTGAGCAGTCGAGTCGGAAAAAACAAACAAGCGAAGTACAACAATGCGAAAGAAAAAAAAACAAATAACGCACTGATAAGTGATGGTTGTGACTTTTTATTGGTGTAGTAATCAATGTCAATATTCAATATAATCTAATACACTAAAAGAAATATCGAATCCGCGAGTTCGTGTAAAGACGACGGCGGTCAGTGTCGGTCGGAGTCGTGAGGACAAGAGAGCGCGCCTTGGCAATCCTGTTCGCTGGACGGCCGGCTGACGGTTCCAGGCGCGCGTGTCGCGCGCCGGCGTCGTCCGTCGTCGGTTGGCGGTTTGATTGAGAAGCCGCGGCGCGGCTTCCGCGCAAAGGCTGTTTGAATTCAAACAGATTTTGCGCGGGACCGCGTCATACTCCCCCCCCAAACCGCCAACGGCGTTGGTTTTCCGGCCGTTACCGGCGGTCTGCGTTGTCATGAGTGGTGGGTGGTTGTGGTGGGTCAGTGGGTGGATGGTGGTTATGGTAGACACCTGTCCGAAGGTACGTTTTCCGGCTGTGTTCAGCGGACGTAGCCCTGGCGGTGTCTAATCGCGTTTCAGCGATGTGGGGGGCTGTAGTACAGTAGACTGACGTCCATGTCCTCTTGGTCAGCCAGGTGTGTGCCCGTACCTCCTAACAGCTGTGCCTCCTCCTCGTGGGATATTTCCATATCCTCGGGTTGAGGGGTGGCAGCCGCTAGTTGATCCGTGGCTCCGGTCGCTCCGGAAGTGTGTGTCACTTCCGGTACCGTGACCACGGTGAGGTGCGGGGACGCTGGCCCTGGCTGTGACAGGACCGT